>KN167265.1:22584-50878 GCA_000757745.1 Steinernema scapterisci
CCGCGGAAAGGACTTCAATTCGTCGAAGGAGATCTGGTTCACGGTGTCCATCAGCAGCTTCTTCAGTTTGAAATGGTTGGCGAGACGGAACTTCTCCAAAAGCGGAATATCCTTGACTGTAGCGCTCTGGAGGAAGTCTTCGCAGTCCTGCACGACAGCTGGGCACATGAAGAGGTCGCCCAGATACAGAAGGTATTCCACTGATTTCTCTGAAACGGGATTTTAAGATTCGGATTTGGGTTGTGAATACCTACTAGTGATGGGCATACGGATGTTGTGGACCAGCGCGAGGAAGTGGATGAACTGGTCCATCTTCAGGTCTTTCAACTCGTAGACATCTTCGGCCTTTTCTCGGAAATCCTTGGTGAACATGTTGTGGAAGAACGGCGAATTGAATCCCAGGACCTGGAACAGGAATAAGGAACCGGAAACGAGGATCTCGCTTGCCTTCTTAGATAGCCAAATCTCCTGGCCGTCGATCATGAACTTCGCTGCATCGAAAGGCTCCTGGATCAGCGCGTTATCATGCTTCGAGAGGTCCGTGGCGAACGATCTGCAAAACGTGAATATAGAACTCCAAGTGGGTCATGAAACCTACTCAATAATCTCAAGGTCCATTCGACAGAAAAAGTCGCCGTTCGATTCCACGACCTTGACCGCCCGGTGATAGTTCGAAATGCTCTTGTGCACATGAATCTCCTTGTGGTTTCCGTCGAATCGAAAACTCCACTGAAATTAGGGATCAGAGAGCCAAGAAAGCCAAACGAAGACCTACGCGGTGATAAGCGGCTTCCTTAGATTCATCTTCATTGACGCAGCTGAATGTGCCTTTGGCCAGGCAGTTCCACAGCAACGTCGGGCTTCCGTCCAAAGGCTCGCACCACAGAACCGAACAGTGTTCTCCCGTGGTGACCAAACAGCATGTCTTGGATCTATCAGCAGTCCTGAAAATGCGTGAAATTAAGAGTTCAGGACCTTAAGCGCTTACCAAATAAATTGGCCGATTTCCGCGGACGTCGTCGCCCTGTTTCCGAGTGGAATACTTCCTTTAACAGCCATTCCTGAAAAGAGGTCAAAATGATGGAAACGAAAGACAAAGCCACGCCTTCGCTCTTCGATGCCTAATCCTAACGAACAAACAACTGGAGCGTGGTCCGAACACGAGCCGAACGAACAAATGCGAGTATTGAACGATAGATTTTCACGAGGTTTCCTGGCCAGAAATCTCCCCAACTCATTCGCGATCTCATCGCTTCAGCGTCGGTCCCAAGGCCACAAGACCTTCTGATCCAGCCCCTGCCTTCTTCATTCCTCCGACCTTAGCAGCCAGAGCGACAAATTTATGGCCGATCCCGACCCGAAACAACTAAAACGTGGTCAACTTCTGCACAATCAATTCCAAAGCCAGCGGGGAGATCTCGGCGTTTGGCAAAAGCTTCAATTCATCGATAGAGATCTCCTCCACGGTGTCCATCAGCAGCTTGTTCAATTTGAACTGGCTTGCCAGGCGGAACTTCTCCAAAAGCGGGATATCTTCGTTATTGGCGCTTCGGAGGAACTCTTCGCATGCTTGCAGGACGGCTTTGCACAGGAAGCGGTCGCCCAGCTTGAGGAGATGTTCGATGGAGTCCTCTGGAACGGCTAATTCAGATTAGGAGAAAGGAAGCGGCGTGCTTACTGTCGATGGGCAAACGAACATCGTGGATGATGGCTAGGAAGTGGATGAATTCGTCCATTTTCACGTTCTTCAGCTCGTAGAGGTCTTCAGATTTCTCCTTGAAGTCCTTCGTGAAGAGGTTTTGGAAGAATGGGGAATGGAACCCAAGCGCCTAAAGCAGATTCCAGTACATCAAGAACCCGATCTAGCTCACCTTTTTTGAAAGCCAAATCACCTTGCCGTCAACCTTGAATTTCGCCATATCCGACAGGTCTTGAATCAGCGAGTTTTCGGGTTTCCAGAGGTCCGCAACACACGATCTGAAAATTCCCGTATTCACCTCCTACAGAGGGCTCGAAAACTCACTCCAGAATCTCGATATGAACGGTTCCCGAAGGGTCCTGGCCGCCCAATCTCACCCGGGCAAATGCGCTCTCATAGGATGCCGCGTTGTGGTGGAGATGGGTTTCTTTGTGCCTCTCGTCAAACCAGAAATTCCACTAAAAACGAGGACCAGAAACTCAATCTTTGAAGCGCAAAAGACTCACTCTGTGGAACGTGGCATGCCTATGTGGAACTTCATCGGCCGCGAGGTTGAAAGTACCTCTGGCCAGGCAGTTCCACACCAGCACGGGGCTCTTGTCCAAGGGTTTGCAGGTCAACAGCGTGCAGTGTTCGTCTTCACCGATGGAGGAGCATTCCTTGCTTTGATCGATAGTCCTAAAAGTGCAGATCTGTTGAGGGGAAATAGGCTTTATGCTTACCATCTGAAGTCGCCGATATTGACGGACTTCGTCGCCCTGCTGCCAAATCGGAAGCCGATGACTCCTCTGGCAGTCATTCCTGGAAAGCGTAGAAATGGTGCTTAAAGAGTGAAGCGGGAATCTAGGACTCAATAACCAGAAATATGAAGGAAACAAGGACACAAAAACAACTATTTATCAAGGGCTCGGGGCCCAAAACAACTAATACGAAGTCAACTTCTGCACGATCAAATCCAAGGCGAACGGGGAGAGCTTCGTTCGCGGGATCGGCTTGACCTCGTCCAGGGACATGTTCTCCACGATGTCCATAAGCAGCTGGTTCATCTTGAAGCGATCGGCGAGCTGGAACACATCCCTCAGCGGGATGTCTTTGGGGTCCACGTTTCGGAGGAACTGTTCGCACTGGCGAGTGACGGCTTTGCACAGGAACATGTCACCGAGTTTCAGGAGATACTTGATGGATCTCTCTGAAATTGGTTCTTTAGGATTCAGGGATAAATAGGGAGGAAACGTACTGCTGACGGACATTGGAATATCGTGGATGATGGCCAGGAAATGCAGAAATTCGGCCAGTTTCAGGTCCTTCAGTTCGTAGAAATCTTCGGCGCGTTCCTTGAAGTCCTTCGTGAAGAGGTTTCGGAAGAACGGCGAATGACATCCGAGGACCTAGAACGGATTTCAAGATCCCGAAAATTGGCTCTGGCTTACCTTCTTCGACAGCCAAAGTTCCTCGTCGTCGATCTTGAATTTCGCGCCGTCCGAAGGGTCTTGGATCAGCGAGTTCTCGGGCTCCGAGAGGTCGATAATGGAGGATCTAAATCGCGAAATCAATCTTGAAACTTGGAAATACGAAAAGACTTACTCGATAATCTCAATATCGATCCTTCCGTGCGATTTTCCCTCATCGTTCTCTGCGATTTCGCGGGCGTCCAGGTAGGAGGAGACTTTGTGGTGGATGTGAAGCTCAGTTCGGTTGCTGCTGAATCGATAATGCCACTGAAATCACAATCTTCAGCTTCCGACTCCCGCTTTCTTAGCCGAACTTACATTATCGAAGACGGCCTTCGTTGATCCACAGCGATTTGAGCAGCTGAAGGTGCCCTTGGCCAGGCAGTTCCAGAGCAGCGGGTGGCCTTCGGTCGTGGGCGCGCAACGGATGATCGTGCACTGCTCGCCCCTCTCCTTCGGAGTGCACGCGGTGCTTTCGTCCGCGGTCCTGAAATAAGGAAAAATTAGGATTTACTGAAGAGATGATGGAAGAATCGCTTACCAGTTGTATTCGCCAATTGCCCTGGATTTGACGCTCTTGGCGCAGAATCCGAACCGGATTCTTCCGTGAATCGACATCCCTGAAACGTGGAAAACAGGGTAATCGGGAGAATAAAGCAAATTCAGGACACGAAACACTCCCGAAGGCAGCTGAAATCAAGAGGCGACTGACGTGCAGACCTGACAGCATCGAGAAATCGCGAAAATGGAGACCGAACCAGCGACGCCAACGGCGATTCCCGCACGGAATCCCGATTCCTCGCTTCAACTTCCGAGAGGCGGACCACGAATTCATGCGCTTTCGGCACTGAAATCACCGGGTCTTCAACTTCGAAAGGTTCTGAACTGACGCTGACGGTAGCTCCGTATCTCTGAGGGACCCGACCATGCCATCGCTGACCACTGGCGCATCCGATTCTCTGACCCCTCGCCACGTTTCGGACCAGAATTTATCGACTTCTTCAACGGAATTCCAAGAAACAACAACTAAAACGACGACAGCTTCTGCAAAACCAATTCCGAGGTGAACTGCGAGATGTCCGGGTGCGGCACGGACTTCAACTCGCCAACGGACATCTTCTCCACGGTGTCCATCGCCAGCTGGTGCAACTTGAAGCGGTCCGCAAAGTGGAATTTCTCCATAAGCGGTATATCCTTGACACCAGCGCTCTGGAGGTAATCTTCACATTGCTGAAGGACAGACTTGCACATGAACTCATCTCCCAACTCCAGGAGGTATTCCACCGAATCCTCTAAAACGGGAATCTTAAGATAAGGAGAATATCGACGAGGACTTACCGTTGATAGGCATACGAATGCCGTGTATGAGCGCGAGGAAGTGGATGAAGTCTTCCAAACAGATATCGTCCAACTCGTAGAAGTCTTCGGCCTTCTCCTTAAAGTCCTTCGTAAAAAGATTATAGAAGAACGGCGAGTGGAATCCGAGCGCCTAAACAGAATTTTAGGAGCTTTAAACCGATCTCCCGCCTACCCTCTTCGAAAGCCAAACCTCGTGGTCATCGATCTTGAATTGAGCCGCATCAGATGAGTCCAGGATCAGCGGGTTGTCAGGTTTCGAGAGATCGGCAACGACCACCCTAAAGATCTTCAATTCACGACAAATCCAATAGATGGCAAACTTCTTACTCAGTGATCTCGGTCGTGAGTCGAGAGTACGACTTACCGTTACATTTCACTTCATCGGTTGCTGCGTTGTGGGACGAAACGCTTTGATGGATGTGGACTTTCTTGTGCTGCTCATCAAATCGGTAATTCCACTGAAAGCGACCACTGAAAACTGACGTTTCTATCGACACTTACGCGATGGAATATGGCTTGCTTGGATCCACCTTTGTTCAGGCACATGAAGGCTCCCTTAGCCAGGCAGGTCCAGAGCAAAGTGTTGCTGTCGACGATGGGCTCGCAGCGAAGGATCGTGCAGCGCTCTCTACTCGAGATCGAGGAGCACTTGCCGCTTTCATCGGCGGTCCTAAACAACAAAGAAGGTTTAACGCATATTGTCAAATCGGGCATACCACTTGAACTGCCCGATTTCCGCGGATGCGGTGCTCTTCATGCCGAAAGCTAATGGAATTTTGCCCTCGGTGGCCATTCCTGAAACAATGATAATGATGGGAAAAGGGCATTGCAACGAAGCAGATCAAGGTCACGGAATCGAAGAAGACCACTTCAGAGCCGAAATCAACCCAAAATCAAGAAGCGACCAAAGCGCAGAGCTCGATGCCAACCAAAAAGTCGAAAATGAAAACTGAACCGACGAAGTGCACGACGTTTCCCGCACAGATTGCCGATTTCACCTCAGGGGCACAGCACCCAATTCCCGTGATTCTACGAGCCTTCTGCACAGAACGTCGACGCTTGATTTTCGCCGTCAACTTCGTCGCTGTCTTGGAATGTTGAAACCGACTACAAATAGCGAATATACATCGACTTCAGATTCAACAGCAAGCAAAGCCCAGCGATCATAGCATTTCCTTAGCCTCGCTATTCCCTCGCCACGATTCGGACCACATATTTATCAGCTCCTTTCAACAAAAGCAACACTTAAAGAGACCTAAATTTCTGCAAAACCAACTCTGACGCGAACTCAGAGATGTCCGACTGCGGCACAAACTTCAGTTCCTCGGTGGTCATCTTCTCCACGGTTTCCATCGTGAGTTGGTCCAACTGGAACTTGTCCGCAAGGAGGAACTTCTTCATGAGCGGAACGTCCTTGAGGTTCGCTCTTTGGAGGTAGTCTTCACACTGGATCAGGACTGCTTTGCACATGAACTCATCTCCTAGCTGCAGGAGGTATTCCACCGAATCCTCTGAAACGGTTGGCTTCAGATTAGAAGAATGTCGAAGTGACTTACTGCCGATAGGCTTGCGAATGTCGTGAATGAGGCCGAGGAAATGGACGAATTCCTCGATCTTGATATCCTTCAGCTCGTATTGGTCTTCGGCCTTCTCCTTGAAGTCCTTGGTAAAGAGATTGTAGAAGAAAGGTGAGTGGCCTCCGAGGACCTGAAACAGGATTTCAGAAACACAGAAACGAGGTCCTCCTTACCCTCTTCGAGAGCCAAATCTCCTGACCATCGATCTTGAACTGGGCCGCATCGGATGAGTCTTGGATCAGCGGGTTGTCAGATTTGGAAAGGTCAGCGACGAGCGACCTAAACAGGATTTCAACCTTACGAATGACCCAATAAACACAATTAATCTTACTCAGTGATTTCAGTGGCGAGTCGACATTTCATCAAATTGCCAGTGCGTTTATAGGACGCAACGCTCTGATGGACGTGGTATTCTTTGTGTTTTTCATCAAATCGGAAATTCCACTAAAATAGAATACTCAAAGGATGTCGCGAAACGGTACTTACACGATGAAAAATGGCCTGCTTGGATCCATCTTCATCTAGGCACATGAAAGTTCCTTTGGCCAGGCAAGTCCAGAGCAAAGTGTTGCTCTCGACGATGGGCTCGCAGCTCAGGATCGTGCAGCGTTGTCCCGCGGGAACCGACGAGCAATCGTGGGTTTCATCGGCGGTCCTGAACACAAGAAGAGTTCAATATAAGAACGAGTTAGAATCAACAGATACCATTTAAATTCTCCGATTTCCGCTGACGCGGTGCTCCTATTATCAAATCCCAATGGGATTCTTCCTTTGATAGTCATCGCCTGAAACAACACAGATGATATGAAGCGGTTCCATGACAAACTCCGGGATCAAAGAAGAAAAATTCAAAACGGAAATCATTTTAAAATCAAGAAGCGGCCAACGCCCAAAGCCCGATGCCAACGAGAAATTCGAAAATGGAAACCGAACCGAGGAAGCACACGACGATTCCCGCACAGATAGCCGATTCCACCTCAGATGGCACAGCACTGAATTCTCGTGATTCCGCGAGATTAGGCTTGTATGGCGCGCAACTTCCGTACGGATTCACAATATCTGGTTTCAGCAACTGAGACCAGAAATTGAAGCTGAAGCTGAAATTCAGCTTCGGAATCGGCTCAAATCACCACGAACCCACAATACTTCGACAAGGGATGTCGCAATGTCTTCACTACGTTTCGGACCCTCTTTGGACCACCAGTTTATCAACTTCTCCAGCATAATCTTTTCAAGCAACAACTAAAACGATGAAAACTTTCGCAAGACCAAATCCTTGGCGAACTGAGAGATCTCCGACTGGGGCACGGACTTCAGGTCATTGATGGACATCTTGTCCACGCAGTTCATCGCCAGCTGGTCCAGCTTGTAGTAGCTGGCAAGAAGAAATTTCTTCGTAAGCGGAATGTCCTTGACATCAGCGCTCTGGAGATAGTCTTCACAGTGGTTCAAGACTGCTTTGCACATGAACTCATCTCCCAGCTGCAGGAGGTATTCCACCGAGTTCTCTGAAACGGTTGTCTTAATTTAAGGAGCATATCGACGAGCACTTACTGTCAATAGGCTTGCGAATGTCGTGTACGAGCGCCAGGAAGTGGATGAATTGGTCCATCTCGATATTCTTGAGCTCGTATTGGTCTTCGGCTTTTTCCTTGAAGTCCTTCGTGAAGAGATTGTAGAAGAACGGCGAGTGGCCTCCGAGGACCTGAAACATAGATTCAGATCCATGGAAACGAATTCTGACATACTCTCTTCGAAAGCCAAATCTCCTGGTCGCTAATCTTGAACTTCGCAGCATCCCAGGGGTCATCGATGAGCGGATTATCAGGCTTCGATAGATCCGCGACCACAGATCTAAAGGGACATTCTGAACTACAACAAGAATGTCAACAGCAAAAAAATCTTACTCATTGATCTCGACGGTGATGCAGGTGTAGTATTCACCATCACTTTCGACGATGTCAGACGCTTGGTCATAAGACGATACACTCTGGTGCACATGATATTCTTCATGCCTCTCGTCAAACCGGAAATTCCACTGAAATCTTAGTATCAAACACGATGTTTCTATGGACACTTACACGATGAAATGTGGTCTGCTTGGATTCATCCTCGCTCAGGCACATGAAGGTTCCATTGGCCAGGCACGTCCACAGCAAAGTGTTGCTTTCGTTGATGGGGTTGCATCGGAGGATCGTGCAGCGCTGCCCATCCACGATCGATGTGCACGTGGTGCTTTCATCGGCAGTCCTAAACACGATAAAAGTTCAATACAGACGTGGATTGGAAACGGCAAATACCACTTAAATTCGCCGATTTCCTCTGACTCGGTGCTTTTCTCATCAAATGCAAATATGATATATCCTTCGGTAGTCATCCCTGAAACAACGCATGGGAAATGGGCAAATTTAGCTGATGAAGGTCACGGGATCGGAAATCCGGGATCGGAGATCGGAGGACTTCAGAACGTAAATCAACCGAAAAGCAAGAAGCGACAGATATGCATAGCCTGATGCCAATGAGAAATTCGAAACTGGAAACCGAACCGACGAAACACAGAACTATTCCCGAACGGATTCCCTATTCCACCGTTTTTACGACAAGGAATTCCTCCCAGCGAATTAATGAGCCTTTTGTACAGAACCATCAGTGAGAGGCATCAGTGAGAAAGCATCTGTGAGAATTGAAATCAGAGAATCGGAGGACGTTAAGATCGTGCTCAAAACCCTTTCAAACCACAAATTCATCTTTTTTCACAATCTAACGGGTACCAACGTATCTTCGAATGATCAATTCCGCAAACTGCAAAATGTCTTCGCGCGGCACGAACTTCTGTTCCTTATCGGTCATATTCCCTGACCCCTCGTCACGTTTCGGACCAGAATTTATCGACTTCCTCAACAGAATTCCATAAAACAACAACTAAAACGACGACAATTTCTGCAAAACCAATTCCGAAGTGAACTGCGAGATGTCCGGATGCGGCACAGACTTCAGCTCGACAACGGACATCATATCCACGGTGTCCATCAAAAGCTTGTGCATTTTGAAGCGGTCCGCGAAGTGAAACTTCTTCATAAGCGGGATGTCCTCGATTCCAGCGCTGTGCAAGTAGTCTTCGCACGGAAACAGGACCGCTTTGCACATGAACTCATCCGCCAGCTTCAGAAGATACGTGACAGAGTTCTCTGAAACAAGCGTTAACGTTGGGAACGGAATAGAAAAGGCATACTATCGATGGGAATGCGAGTGTTATGAATGAGCGCAAGGAAATGGATGAATTCTTCCATCTTGATATCCTTGAGCTCGTACTTGTCTTCGGCGTTTTCTTTGAAGTCCTTCGTAAAGAGGTTATGAAAGAACGGTGAGTGGAATCCGAGCGCCTAAAACAATTTCAGAAATGCACGTTCAAGTTATGGCGTTATGCATAAAGAAAGCTTCTGAATAATCAAATCCGCAGCGAACTGCGAGATGTCTTCGCGCGGCACGAACTTCAGTTCCTCGATGGACATCTTCTCCACGGTGTCAATCGCTAGTTGGTTCAACTGGAACTTGTCCGCGAGGCGGAACTTCTCCAAGAGCGGAACGTCCTTGATATCCGCACTTTGGATGTAGTCTTCACATTGGAACAGAACTGTTTTGCACAGGAACTCATCGGCCAGCTTCAGCAGGTATTCCACCGAGTTCTCTGAAACAGGTGGCTTGGATTAAGGTAAGGATGCCGAAGACTAACTGTCGATAGTCCTGCGAACGTTGTGGAGGGTGCCGAGAAAGTGGATGAACTTGTCCAGCTTCGTTTCCTTGAGCTCGTAAAAATCTTCTGCCTTTTCTTTGAGATCCTTCGTAAATAGAGTGAAGAAGAACGGCGAGTGGAATCCTAAGACCTAAAACAGAGTTTTAGAGACCCAGAAACGAGGTCCTGCTTACCCCTCTTCGAGAGCCGAATCTCCTGGGCATCGATCTTGAAGTGGGCAGCATCAGTTGGGTTTTGGATCAGCTGGTTGTCAGGTTTTGAGAGGTCGGCGATAGTTGATCTAAACACGCTTTTAAACTTAAATTTGAATCTTGTGAATCTTACTCATGGATCTCGACGGTGACCCGACCGCAAACGCGACGGCCGCCGCGACTCACTATACCGGAAGCGCTACGGAAGGACGAGTTGCTCTGGTGGGCATGGATTTCCTTGTGCGTTTCATCGAATCGGGAATTCCACTATAATCAAACATTAAAAGTGGATAAGTGCGATGGATACACTTACACGATGATACGTGACCTGCGTGAATCCATCCTCAGCTCGACAGGCAAAGACTCCTTTTGCCAAGCAGGTCCAGAGCAAGGTAGGGCTATCGGCCAGGGGCTCACAGCGGAGGATGGTGCACCTTTCATTGTTTGAGGTCGAAGTGCACTCGGTGCTTTCGTCGACAGTCCTAAACACGGAAAGGTTAAAAACGCAGATTGGAATCGGGAATTACCATTTGAAGCCTCCGATTTCCTCGGACGTGGTGCTCTTCTCACCGAGCGCTGATGGGATTTTTCCTTTGGTAATCATCACTGAAATCACAGATTCATCCAAATGATTGTTCACGAAACCCCGAAATCAAGAAGCGACTGACGCACAAAAAGCCTCCGGCGACCATAAGAAATTCGAAAATCTGGAAACTGAACCAAAGAAGCCAACGGCGGTTCCCGCACGGATTCCCGGTTCAGCCCACTTCCACTTCTTCCGAGGGCACAACACCAAATCTTCGCAAATCCTGGAACACCCTGGAACTATGCCTGTCGCCACTCTTCGGACCGCGAATTTATCAGCTTCTTCTAACATAACTCCATCAAACAACAACTAAAACAACGAAAGCTTCTGCACAACCAACTCCGAGGCGAACTGCGAGATATCCGAGTGCGACACGGACTTCAGCTCGTCCATAGGCATCTTCTCAACGGTGTCCATCACGAGTTGGTTCAGTTTGTAGCGATCCGCTAGACGGAACTTCTTCATAATCGGGATGTCCTCAATTCCCGCGCTCTGGAGATAGTTTTCGCAGTGGATCAGGACTGCTTTGCACATGAACTGATCTCCCAGTTTCAGAAGGTACTCGACGGAGTTCTCTGAAAAGAATTCCTAGATAAGCAGAACAGATCCGAACACTTACTGTCGACAGGCTTTCGAACATCGTGGATGATCGCGAGGAGATGGATGAATTCCTCCATATCGATATCATCCAACTCGTACAGATCCTCGGCCCTCTCCTTGAAGTCCTTCGTGAACAGGTTGAAGAAGAAAGGAGAGTGGCCAGCGAGGACCTGAAACAGGGGTCAGGATTCTTGTAAACCTTACACAACCTACACTCTTTGACAGCCAAATCTCCTGGTCACCAATCTTGAATTTAGCCGCATCCGAAGGATTTTCGATAAGCGGATTTTCGGGCTTCGAGAGATCAGCAACGAGCGATCTAAACACGATTCAAGTTCCGTGAACTTCTCAGTAAAAACAAAATATCTTACTCAATAATTTCCACTATGGTTTGACAATGGTACGATCCGTTGAACCTCGCAAACTCGGCAGCGCGACCAAATGACGATACGCTCTGGTGAACATGAACTTCTTTATGCTGCTCATCAAATCGAAAATTCCACTGAAATTGGACGTTAAAAAGGGCATTTTACGGGCATACTTACGCGGTGAAATACGGCTTTCTTGAATCTATCCGTGGTTCGACAGGCGAAGGTTCCCTTGGCTAAACAGGTCCACAGCAAGGTGGCGCTTCCGTTGATGGGTTCACAGCGAATAATTGTGCAGCGCTGTCCAGCCGCAATCGATGTACACGTGGTGCTTTGATCGGCCGTCCTAAACACTAAGAGTTCACTTCAAGCCTAGATTGGGATCACCACATACAACTTGAATTGTCCAATTTCTGCGGATGCCGTGCCCTTCGTGCTAAATACCAGTGGGATGTGTCCTCCGGTAGTCATCCCTGAAACAGCACAAATGACAAGAGAAACGGACAAATTGAACAGATCAAAGTCGCGGAAACGGAGATGAGTTCTACGTTCTATAACGGAGATCAACTGAAAATCGAGAAGCGACGAGTTCGCGAAAGTCGACGGCAGGGAGAATTTCGAAAATGGTAACCGAACCGACGAAGTCAGCGGCGATTCCCGCACGGAGTTCGCTTCCTCTCAGAGGACATCACCCTTAATCTCTGTGAATCCACGAGCGATGTACACAGAACGCCGGGGCTTCATTGCCTTTCTGAGCCGTGGAAGGCCAGAGAATCGAAATCGACTTTATAGCCAAGTCGCCATCGCATTCTCTTGACTCCATCCATCCCTCACCACGCTTCGGACCCTCTTTCGACCTTGAATTTATCAACTTCCTGTAGCATGATTCCGTCAAACAACACCTAAAAGCACGAGAACTTCTGAACGACCAACTCCGCGGCGAACGGCGAGATATCCGCGAGAGGCACGGACTTCAAATCCGTGATTGACATCATATCCACGGTGGTCATCGCGAGCTTGTGAAGCTTGTGGAGGTCCGCGAGGTGGAATCTCTTCATAAGCGGGATATCCTCCTCGTCCGCGTTCTGCAGAAAGTCTTCACAGAGGTGCGACACAGAGGTGTGTCGTCGAACCTTCTGAAACGGTTGTCTTAGGATGACGACCACGACTCCGAAGACTCACTGTCAATAGGCATACGTATGCCGTGGATAAGGGTCAGGAAGTGGATGAAATTGTCCAATTCGTACTGATCTTCGGTTTTCTCTTTGAAGTCCTTCGTGAAGAGATTGTAGAAGAACTATGAATGGCCTCCGAGGACCTGAAACAGAATTTCAGAGCCCAAAAACGAGGTTCTGGTTACCCTCTTCGAGAGCCAAATTTCGTGGTCGTCGATCTTGAACTGGGCGGCATCAGATGGGTCTTCAATCAGCGGATTCTCAGGCTTGGAAAGATCGGCGGTAAACGACCTAAACAAGAGATATTATAGCCATAAAACAGTTAAGGCCGTACTCAATAATCTCAAGGTTGATCCAACGGAAGAATCCGTCTGCACACTTCACGGCATCGACTGCATGGTTGAAGGAAGCAGCGCTCTGGTGCACATGAAGCTCCTTGTTCTTGGCATCAAAATGAGAATTCCACTAAAATCGAACATCAGAAATGACGCTTTTAGACCTACTTACACGATGGAACGTGGCGTACTTGGATTCATCCGCACTCTGGCAAGTGAAGGTGCCTTTTGCTAGGCACGACCACAGCAAGGTGGGGCTGTTGGACACGGGGTCACATCGGAGGATCGTGCAGCGCTCTCCTGGGGAGGTTGAGGAGCAGACGGTGCTCCAATCGGCAATCCTAAACATGTCATAATTAGGATTTCTGATTAGAGCTAGGAATCACCATATAAAATCGCCGAGTTCCGTGGATGCTATGTTGCTAATGCCGTATCCCAGTGGAATTTTCACCTTGGTGGTCATCCCTGAAACAAGAGAACAGATAGAAAACTGACTGACGACTAACTGAAGATTGAAGCACACGACTTCGAGAGGACAGGACATCAGCAATTCGTGAAAACATCTCGCCGACGTAAAATTCGAATTCGAAATACAAAGGCGTACTATGTGGAAGGGTCCCGCGGTGATTTGTCACGATGTCAGCGGATTTCAGAGGTTCAGTTTTGTTATGTGGTGCTTCGCCGTGTTCCTAAGGCTGAATTGGTCCAGTCCTGCTGGGATTTGTGTCCTCATGACCCTCCGGTCCTCTGAGAAACCTCCGAAGCCCTTCGAGAAATTCTCGGTCGACAAGGAAACCGATTTGAAGCCACCTACATAAAGGCTGGAACCCCAGAAGACGCAACATACAAAGAACGAAGATCCGGGATATCCAGAAAAATCCTTAATTCTTTCACACTCAACTCAAATCAATCAACAACCTAATACGTATTCATCTTCTGGACAATCAGTTCCAAAGCGAACTGCGAGATCTCCGAGAACGGCAAAGGCTTCAAATCTTCGAGGGACATTTCGTCCACGGTATCCATGAGCAGCTGGTTCAGCTTGAAGCGGCTTGCAAGGCGGAACTTCTCCAGGAGAGGAACATCCTTGACGTCGGCGTGCTGCAGGAACTCTTGGCAATTGTGCAGGACGCTCTTGCAGAGGAAAAGGTCGCCCTGATCCAAAAGATAGCCGATGGAATTCTCTGAAACAAGTAACCTATAGTGACAGAACACAGAACAAAGGACATACTGTCAATGGGCATAGGAATGTCCTGGATGAGAGCCAGGAAATGCATGAATTCGTCGATATCCAAGTCGTTAAGCTCGTACAGGTTTTCGGTCTTCTCCTTGAAGTCCTTCGTAAAGAGATTGTTGAAGAACGGCGAACGACTTCCGAGCGCCTAGAATCAACGTCGAAAGACCCGAAACAACATTCAGCTTACCCTCTTGGACACCCAAATCTCTCCGTCGCCGACCTTGACCTTCGCTGCATCCGATGGGTCCTCGATAAGTGGGTTGCCTTCCTTCGAGAGGTCTGCAACAAAGGACCTAAAATGCCAACGATTATTCAAGGATTGAACCTCCGTTTCTTACTCAATGATGTCGAAGGTGATCTCTCCGTAAGTCTTGCCGTCGTCACCTCTTACAGCACACCTTGCTTTCTCCCAGGACGCAGTGCTTTGGTGCACATGGACTTCTTTATGTTTCGCGTCAAATCGAAAGTTCCACTAGAAATTAGACATCAAGTAATCATGATATTATAAGATCGCTTACCCGGTGGAAAGTGGCCTCCTTGGTTTCTTCATAATTCGTGGAATTAAACCTTCCTTTCGCTAAGCAGGTCCATAAAAACGTGGGGCTTTCAGCCAAAACCACGTTGTTTTCGTCGATGGGCTCGCACCTCAGAATCGTGCAGCGTTCCCCAATGGCAATCGAAGAGCATGCGGTGCTCTCATCAGCGGTCCTAAAAATGTGAGGATAAATCACAGTTAAATAAGCCACTCTCCACGTACCACTTAAATTCCCCGATGTTTTCAGACTTGTTAGGGGCTTCGCCTCCAAATCCAAAATCGAGCGTTCCCTTGGAAGGCATTTCTAAAATAGCCTTATATTCCTGGCGCAAACCGCAAAGTGGCATTCACACGAGCTGAAACTTGACAGGGACCGACGTGAAAGAAATGTAAGAAACACGGGAAATCCGGCGCCGAAAGGTGGGAACCAGAGCAAAGGGAGGAATTTTAAGATTCCCTGGACACGAAACGGCAAAATCAAAAAACGACTGACACACGAAAACCGGTGATAACGAGATATTCACCGAACCGAACCAGCGAAGCACATAGCGAGTCCCGTACGGATTCCCGATTCCTCGCTTCAACTTCAAATGGCAAGAATCTATAGGCGACTCCTTCACGATGCTTCGGAACACCATTTTATCTACTTCTCCATCCTCAATACCACCAAACAACATCTAAAACGACGACAGCTTCTGCAATACCAACTCCGAGGAGCGCTGTGAGAATTCCTGGTGCGGAACAGACTTCAGCTCATCCATGGACATCTTGTCCACGATGGTAGGGGCCAATTCATCCAGCTGGAACTTGTCCGTAAGGTGGAATTTCTTCATGAGCGGGACGTCCTTGACATCAGCGCTCTGGAGGTAATCTTCACACCGGTACAGGACTGCGTTGCACCCGAACTTCTCAGCGATCTTCAGGAGGTATTCCACCGAGTGCTCTGAAACGGGAATCTTGAGATAAGGAGAATATCGATCAGGACTCACTGTCCACAGGCTTGCGAATGTTGTGGATGATTCCGAGAAAGTGGAAAAAGTCGTTCATCTTGATATCCGTGAGCTTGTAGTTGTATATGAACTTGTGCTGCTCCGACCCCCATTTGCGTTCAACCACGATACCATTCTCCATGTAAAAGTCGTCATCTCTTTGCTTGAAGTCCTCCGAGAAGATATACCTGAACTGGAACGAATGGAATCCAAGGACCTAAAACAAGAGTTAGCAAAATGTCAGAACCATGTCCTTCTTACCCTCTTCGAGATCCAGATCTCCTGGCCTTCGATCTTGAATTGCGCTCCATCAGATGGGTCTTGGATAAGCTCGTTGTCGGGCTTCGTGAGATCTGCGAGGAACGATCTAAACAACAGACTTCAAAGAAACACCAAAAAGCCCATGAATCTTACTCAACCATCGTCACGGGAAGCTTGCAGGAGAAGTCGCCATCGCCAGCTTTGGCTACTTCCATCGCCTTCTCATAGGACGAAATACACTGGTGCAGATGATGTTCCTTGTGCGCTTCGTCAAACCGAAGATTCCACTAAAATCGTATATTAAAATCGAGCTTTTAGGGATTCACTTACGCGGTAAAATGTGGCGTGCTTGGATCCATCTCCGTTCTGGCACACGAAGGCTCCCTTGGCCATGCAGGTCCACAGCAACGCGGGGCTTTCGTCCTCGGGTTCGCAGCGGATGATCGTGCAGCGTTGTCCAGAATCGACCGAGGTGCATTCGGTGGTTTCGTCGGCGGTCCTAAACATGACGAGATTTCGTTAAGCCAGGAGATCAAGGTATACCAGTTGTATTTCCATACTTTCGTGGACGCGGTGCCCTTTTGACCGAATGTCAACGGGATTGATCCTTTGAGAGTCATCCCTGAAACAACACAAATGATAGAAAACGGGGAATTTGGGAGACCGGGACTTCAAAACGAAACTCGTGCGAATGACACATAAAAGCGATAGCGACGAGAATTTCGAAAATGGATGACGAACCAACGAAGCCACGGTGACTCTCGCGATTCTCGATTCCACTCAGAGGGCAAATCTCCAGCCACTGCTTCTGCATTACCAAGTCTGAGGCAAACTGCGGGATCTCCGGATGCTTCGTCCAAGGACATATGGTTCACGGTTTCCACCGCGAGCTTGTGGAGTTGTAGCGGCCGGCGTCGGCTAAACGCAACTTTTTCATAAGCGGGATATCTTCGGTTTTGGCGTTCTGGGTAGTCTTCGCACTGGTGCAGGACAGCCTTGCATAGGAAAACGGCGAGTTGAACCCTAAACAGGATTTCAAAAGCCTAGAAACAGAACAAGACCCACATTCTTTAAAAGGCAAATCTCCCGGTCGCCGATCTTCAGTTTGGCCACATCCGAAGGGCCCTGGATGAGTGAGTTGCCAGGTTCCGAGAGATCGATCATGGATGACCTGGACAAGACTTTCGATGAAGTAATGGTTGAAATAGCAATCTTACTCAGTCGGTGAGCACGAATTCAGAACAGAAATCCATCGAAAACGATCGCGCAAACGCCAGAATCCAAAGTTTGCTTGAAGTGCTGAAAATGGTTTCAAAAATGGGTCTCGCAGCGATTTATGTGGTGATTCAGTTAACTCCAAAAGTTCGTTTTTCGTTATGCGGTGTTTTGCTTTCCTTCTTCGGCTGCTTTCGCTCTGTTCCGCTCGAATTTCGTGTTCCTGTGCTCCTCCACTCGTTCCGTATCCAGAGGGCACCTTGGCCATCTATCGACAGACAGTCTGAATCGCTGTCTAGACGCTGTCGACATCACGATGGAATTGACGGAACGACCGCTCGCGCGATTTCCTTTCAGACGTGTCTAACGTGTTGCGTGTCTATTTCATGTCGTGTCTCTTTTCCCATTTTCAGCTTGGATCGCTTTCAGACAAGCCGGAAGCATCGATCACTGTCTACATCTCTCCGGAAGACGTAGACGTCTGACAGACGTGTTTAGCCGTCCTTTATCATCCAGTGACTCGATGGACCGTCCTTCGCTGTCTAGACCCGTTCGCGGCGCTGTCTGGAACGCTGTTCACTGCGCACGTCATTCGGAGAAGTGGCCGCCTACTTGTTGTCCAGACATGTCTGAAACGTCGTCGCTTGGTGTCTAGACCTATCGCAAACGTTACGTGCCGCTAATGTCTGAGATGACGCTCACTTTCTTCGTGTTTCGCGTGCCTAATTTCGCGTTTTCCGTGCTTATTTCCAGTCTCAATCGCGTTTCGTGTCTCTCGCGACTACCTTCAAGCCGTCTAAACCCTAATCATCGATTATTTCCAGACAAAATGGCGAAAGCCGTGAAAATCCCGCCGAGAACGGAGCAACAGATCCTGGGTGTGATCGAGCAGATCTACACGCCGACCCCCACGGATTCTCCGCTCGGCGAAGGGATGGAACACCTGATGTACCATCAGGAGATTCTCCCGGGCCGGACGAGAGTCGTGCACCCGTGCGAGTGCAAGTACGCCTCGTGCCACCGGAGGGTCGTCAAGTTCCAGCCGGAGGAGGAAACATCCAGCGAGGAGGAGGGAGGACAGGTAAGCATTTTTGGAGTTTAGGGGTGAGCAGGGCTTAGGGGAGCTAGATCGTTGGGCATCCGTGAGATTGATGTGCAACTGAGCGAATGGTCGGTTTAGGACAGGAAGCTGCCCTGTTCAGTCTTGTACAAGGGGTACCAGATGACTAAGGCTCATTTTCCAGATTCCTCACGACACGGGAGCCGAATTCGACGTCCCCGCAAGCATGGAAGGGCCCACTGAAGATTCGAAGGACGAGGAAGTGGTGAGTTTCTTTCAAGTTTTGGACTCGGATTCTTGACTGCTTATCTGCTCATCGTTTGCTCAGCGACATCGTTTGCTTCCCAGAATCTGCCTAAACTATCACTTTCCAGGGTCCCTTCCACATGGACCTCGACGACGACTCGAGCACCGTCAAGCTCGCGGATCTCGACGGAACGAAGAAGACCGAACCCGCGGCAAGCGCTGAAAAGCCGCGCAAGAATTCCGGCCACCGTGAAATTGTAAGTTCCTGATATCAGCCCTGAAATCATCCCTAATTCTTGTTTCCATTCCAGCCTCCCTTGGTGGTTGCCTTCTTCAAGAACCGCCTTCTCGCGGACCTCCCCAACTTTTCCAAGGAGACGCAAGACCGGATTTTGAGCGTCGCCAAGCGCTTGCCTCAGCGCCTCCAAGAAGACGCGGAATACCGAGCGAAGAAGGGACAGGAGCGCTGAGGAACAAGGCAAGATTTTTGGGTTCAGGACTGGAGCTAATTGGACTTGTTTAGGTCAAGAATCGGGACGCTATAAGAAGAATATTATTGTGAATTAGAGAATCTTGTTCGTGTATTATAAATCGTGTTTCAGTGAGGATTGGTTCGGGGATGAGGTTGGGGATAAGCCCAGCGGGAGTGCTGGGACATGGGTCTATGGGTAGTGCCGAGGTTGTGGCGGTGTGATCTCCAATGTGTGGGATCTGGGTTACGGTAACTGGCATCGCTTCGTCGTGTTCAGCTCTGTATTTGAATCCTGGGATCCCAACCTTGGATATCTTTGACCTCCACTATGGATCACGTTCCAGTTCGATTCTACGAGGATCTTCTCAGCCGAATCGCTCCCCTACGAGCTATAGTAGACTACGGACAGTTAGCTGGATCGTTCGGGCTTTGTGCTAACCGCTGGCAAGAAAAGAAACATTTCAGTGTCTTCGAAATCCAGAATGGAGTTCCAGCTCCTTACTTCTACTGTCGGAGCAAGGTCGGCTCCGGAGATCCTGGCGATTACAGTTCGAAATTCAGGATGTGGCGTAAGATAGCTTATTTTGTTTCCGGAGAGGAAGCGCCTCAGATCAATCCTCACCTTGTTCCCGTCCTTGAACAGTTCCTGGAACAGCCTGGGATGCTCGTTCTGGACCTTTTCAGCTCCTCTATTGACGACAAATGGATCCAGCTATTCTCCTCTTGCCAAAGCCTGAATTCTGTGTCCATTACTAGCTTCAGCAACCACGTTCTCCAGCTTTTGGAGGTTCTCTTAAACCAGGAACAGCTGTTAGAACTCGTTATTCGGCCTCAGGATTACGGTACTCGTGAAATCGACCTATTCATGAAGTTCCTCCAGCAACGGCAGTTCTTGACTTTGGTGTTTTCCTTTCCTAACGACGAATTCAGGGATCGTATTTTAGCGGAGAAGAAGATGGACAAGTTTTCGAGGTCATTGGTGTTCTGTGGTGGCGTTCTCAAAGTGCACGATGACTCTTATGAAGCGCCTGAATTCGACAAAGGTTGGATCCGGTATAGGAAACCGGACGTGGTTGTCAGTTACTTCAATCCCACGGCTCTAAGTTTGGAGACAGTTGAAGAGTTTATGACTGAGGTTATCCAGACGATGGTTGAATTTCGTGGAGAGCGATAAAGTTCGCTTAGGATTGAAGGTTGTAATAAAGATGTTTTGATGAAACCAGCCAGATTTTAAGCTCCGGAACTTAAGGTTACGGTCACTTTAACCATGCTTCGCCTGACTCTAGAAACCCAAATATTGACTCCACTCCCACCGGACGTCCGAAAACCCCACAACCTGTTCTAACCCAAACACCCACTTCCAAATCAACAATTCCCACTTTTTGGTGAATTTTCAAAGATCGCCGAGTTCAAAGGATCAACTTCGTTTTTCCGCTCGTCGGCGGAATGACGAATTCCGTTCAAACAACCAAGACTTCTTCGCCTGCACGTCCGAGCTCCGCAAACAGTTATGAACCGATTCGCCAAACGGTCGACGACCGGCGGTTCCCGGGAGACGTAAAACGGGGTATAAAGGGTTTACCCAAACTGATCTGAACCCAGAATTCTTCGAGATTCTTAGATATGAAGGTCTACTTTTGTCTTCTTGTCGTCGTTTTGGTCCTCGCCGCCGCGGTTTCGGCTTATGAGGATGAAGCCCAGGATTCCAGGTAAGCGGGATACCAAGGTTTTGAGTTCTAATGGGTGGTTTAGGGTCCGAGCCAAGCGTTGGGGCTATTACGGCCATGGCGGATACGGTTGGGGCGGATATGGAGGTGGATACGGCCGCCGAGGAGGATATGGACATGGCTACGGACGTGGCGGCTACGGGTATGGCGGCGGGTATGGACGTCGTTATGGAGGATACGGCGGATATGGAGGCTACCGTTATCACAGGCATGGATATGGCGGATGGGGTCGCTAGAGTGGCCTGGGTTTAAGCTGTAAATTGTGTATCTGTATTTAATTGGACCTGGATAAACATTTAATCTGCAAATTCGAGATCTAAGGCAAGGAATTCATGTTAGGAAAACCGGAAAATGTGAAAACTGTGACCAAGAACCGCGTTTGTCTAACGGTGCATTTGGGCTAAAACAGGTTCTCGTGATGTCGTCGCTGGGCGACCGAATGACGCCAGAGATCAGTTTGGACGTCAGCGCACAGGTTCATCGCCAAGAGGAGATGAAGAGGTAAGGTCCAGAATCGGAAGGATTGGGATGAACCCAAATGAAGGTCTCTATGGCTCAAGATGTCGCCAGAACCTTAGGAATCGAATTGTGCATGTGGGTCTTCTTAAGATCTGGCTGTCTCTTAGAACTTGGGTTTCAGAACGTGACTTTATTGGACTTTTTACAATCAGAGTTAGCCTGACAGCTTACATATGGACATTTCAGACAAAACAGGAATAAGGACTTGCAACTGAATTCGGTAGATTTGGGAGGTTAGGTAGAATGACGTAGAAGTCAGCTTCCTCGGGTTCTTCACTTGCCCCATCCATATCCTCCATATCCGCCGCCCCAACCTCCTCGCCATCCGCCACCCCATCCGCCACCGTATCCTCCATATCCTCCTCCCCAGCCTCCTCTCCAGCCACCTCCCCATCCTCCGCCATACCCTCCATATCCGCCCCGGCCTCCCCAGCGTTTGGCTCGGATCCTGAAAAGCGTCTCATCAGATCCTAAATCTTCATCTTAGCCTTACCTGACTTCGGGATCTTCAGCAGCCTGGGCGCTAATGACTCCTAGCAACAACAAAAAGACGAATAGAATACCGTAACAGCACTTCATGACGACTCAACTCGGGTACTGTAGCCAAGGTTCTAAGCAGTCCTTATATAACCCGGTCCTTGAAGCCGTAAACAACAAAGTTTGACAAACAAGAGCCGTCTTCGACTCTGGAAAGTCATAAAGTTTACCAAATCATCTGCACTTGAGATGGTTCTTTGACAGCGAGAGGCCAGGGTTACGGTAATTGGTTGCTCCATTTACGGTCTAATGGACGGACAAAGTGATGCAGATCTTGGGGTGAGTCAAGTCGAAAGGTTAGGTTTGAGGTGGAGGGAGGAGAAAATGACCAAAGTGGTTATTGGGCGAAGAGAGACTGAGTCACTGGACAAAAACCAGAAAAACTCTTTTTTGGAAGTTGAAATGACGCTTTTTGAAGTTCTTGGGATTGGGTACGTTGGACAAGGTGAGATTTAGCGGTTTTGGGAGCTTCGTACTGATCTTCCTCAATCATTGATCTTTGGCTTGAAGCACGTGTCCATATGTATTTCCTTGTTGAACTTGGCCAGTCCAGAGGCCCTCCACACTCCTTCTGTCGTCCCAACTCACCGTGGACTCCTTCTACTGTATCCTTCTCGCCATTTTCGCCTTCGTCGCTCTCTCCCACGCTTAGAAGCAGTTCGCGGAAGACGTGAAGCCGAGGTAGGCACCTGACAAATCTGGGCTTCAGCTTAAGCTTTGTGTGACCCTGAGAAATGGCAGAAACCAATATTGCATATTGAGTTTATTAGAAAGTGAGTTGATTATATGAACAAAGCTGCATTCCGAGTATGGGGCTGTCAAATGGATCTCTTAGGAGACCAAGTTACCATCCTCCATATCCGCCTCCCCAAGATCGCCCTCCAGCCATGAATCCTCCACGTCTGAATCCGCCTCCGTAGCCGCCAAAAGGTCCGAATCCTCCGCCGTAGCCGCTGGCGCCTCCAGCGATAATGCCGCCGCTGGAACCGCCTCCGAATCCTCCCCAGCGTCTGGCTCGGATATTGAAATAAGGTCGTTTAGGAACTCTAGGAAGCTCGTAATTCGTACCTTGGATTCACATCTTCAGGAAACTGCTCCTGAGCGTAGGTTAGAGCGACGAGGACGAGAACGGCCAAGAGGATACTGTAGAAGGAGTTCATGTTGAGTTGGGAGAGGAGAAAGGATGTGGAGGATCTCTGGACTGGTCAAGTCTTAAATAGTCGCTAGAGTGCTCTACCTACACCTCGATTCCTCAAATGAGACGTCGATGTTTGTTGTCCTCAAGGCTTTTGTGTGTAAACGACGCATGTTTGTTGTTCTGGAGAGTAAACTTGACCTCTTAACGACCTCCCTCACATAGGAACGACAGCTTCCTCAGGCGCAAAAACCTGTACTTTGTTGTTTTTTGCTGGGGTTGTACCGAGGCTCCAGGTTGTCTGTGACGAGACACTCTAGTTAACTACAAGAATCCATTAGCGGTACCAGTTCATAGCATCCTATCTTAGCTGCTCTTCTTGGTCTCTACCATTTTTAAGAGGGTCTATCTGAGAACATCACTATCTCAGTGGCACTACAATACACTTCAGCTAGATTTTACCACTGTAGACAGATTTCAGCCGTATCAAAAACAACAAAAAAACAAGTTTTCAAAGTTGAAAGAATCGCTAATCTGTAGCGGAAATTGTTAAGAGGTCAAATGTACCTTTCAGAACAACGCAAATGCGTCATTTACATACAAAGGTCTTGTGGACAACAAACATCCACGTCTCGTTTGAGGAATTGAGGTGTAGGTAGAGCATTCTAGGGAGTATTTAAGACTTGGCCAATTCGGAGATCCTCCACACTCCTTCGCTCGTCCCAACTCACAATGAACTCCTTCTACAGTATTCTCTTCGCCGTTTTCGTCCTTGCCGCTCTCTTCTACGCTCGGGAGCAGTTCGCTGAAGACGTGCATCTCAGATGAAAGTTTCGGGCATTTAAGAGTTTCTAATTGACCTAGTTTCAGCATCCGAGCAAGGCGCTGGGGAGGTTTCGGAGGCGGTTCCTGAAGCGGAATCATCGCTGGAGGCGCCAGCGGCTACGGAGGCGGATTTAGCCGTGGCGGAGTCATTGCTGGCGGTCGATCTTGGGGAGGCGGATATGGAGGATGGTGATGTCTTCATTGTAAGCCATTTCTGTGATTTTTTGCCAACTTAATAAACTAATGTCGGCCAAAGTCAGAACACGTGAGATTACCTAACAGAAGAGCGTCAGAACTCCGTCGTCAACAGACTGACCATTCGCCCAACAAAGACATCAGAACGTGACTGGAAAAAACTAGTTTTGCCCGTTTTCAACATTCTGGGTAGGTCGGCGGTGAGTCACAGTCTCCATCTTTGCTGTCTTATCACAGGGTTTACTGTAGATTATGGGTGTTTTGGGAGTTATGGACACCAGAGATTGAACTTGGACATGATCAACAAAGCTCGGCTTTTTCATTTACCTAGATCCCCGGATTCAGTCCAGAGCTTCAGATAGGCTGTCGCTAGGAATGCTCGGTAATTGCATGGTTCAGCCAACTCATGATTCAGCCAACGTCTTCGGGCAACTCCCAGATGTGATTCAGGAGGGCCGATTTGGCCAATCCTCTGCCCAGAGCGACCATGGCTCATCTGGGATCCGCTCGCTCGATTTGAGCTACAGTCCACTCACTCAAGAGCAGACTAGAACCCAAAGTTCCGTAGTCTGGACTCCATTCGCCGAACAGTCTTCCCCGCTGCCCCAACCCAGACAAATTAAGACGTTTACTGTATCGCCGTCCTCCCTTTTGACGACTTTGCCCACAGTTAAAAACCAAAAATGACCCAAGTCTACCTCCCACCAGGTGCCAAAGTGCGTCAAATTCGCCCAAACACCGCAATCTAGAATTTCTGGCTTGGGGAACACCTCTGTAGCCTGGGCCTATTTAAGGGTTGCCCGAGTCTGGGAGGGCAGGTACCAAGTCAAGGCTGACTAGTGCCTAGTGTCTTCTTAGTTATGAGACTGTGCTACAGTACCCTAATCGCTGTTTCTCTCCTCTTCGCCGCGGTCTACGCTGAAGACCCGATTCCAGAGAAGGCCGGAGTTGTCCAAGTCGCTGATGGATCTCACGCTGGATCTCAAGCCGGACCTCAAGCCCAGGTGGTTGCAGGAGACCCAGCTCTTATGTAAGTTTTAGGATTGCGCTGAAGATTGTTGAAATGGGATGCTTTCAGGTCCAGAGCAAAGCGATATGGAGGCTGGGGAGGTGGCTGGGGAGGAGGCTGGGGCGGCGGATGGCGAGGTGGTTGGGGCGGATATGGAGGCTATGGCGGAGGATGGGGCGGCGGCTGGAGAGGAGGCTGGGGAGGTTACGGTGGATACGGTGGCGGATGGGGTGGCGGATGGCGAGGAGGTTGGGGAGGTGGATGGGGCGGATATGGAGGATATGGTGGATATGGATGGGGCAAGTGAAGAGCCCCCTGAACGCTACTGAAAAGCAATCGATTCTTGAGTTTTCTACCGAGGCTGCAAGTCAACGTTACCTTCTTTAAATGTGTATCCAAGTTGTCTTCAATTGTGATAATTTATGTATTTTGAAATGGTCATAAATGGATTTACGTAACTTGCTAGTTTGTGGCAAAGAGATCGACCACCAGAGAGAATACTGCCGCTAGAACCGGAGTGAAAGGGTCTCAAGCCAAGCCTCAAAAGGCGTCCATTGATCTTTTCCTCCACATCCAACTTTTGTCTCTATTTGCCGTCAAGATTGAGTCACCGATAAGCGACATTAGCATTTGCCAAACCCACACTGAAAACACGTTTTCTCTTGGTCAACTGCTATTGCTGGAGGACAGTGGGCACACAGACTACAAGCCTCACAAAGAAACAGGTTTTTGGGTGTTAGGCACAGTCGCACATCTGTGACGGAGATAAGAAGGTCGAGTTAAGAGGTCAAGTTTACCTTCCAGAACAACAAACATGCGTCATTTACACCCAAAAGCCTTAAGGACAACAAACATCGACGTCTCGTTTGAGGAATTGGAGTGTAAGTAGAGCATTCTAGGGAGTATTTAAGACTAGGCCAATTCGGAGATCCTCCACACTCCTTCGCTCGTCCCAACTCATCATGAACTCCGTCTACAGTATCCTTCTCGCCGTTCTCGTCCTCGTCGCTCTAACCTGCGCTCAGGAGCAGTTTGCTGAAGACGTGCATCCAAGGTAAGAATTCCAGGCTTCCTAGAATTTCTCAATAACCGTGTTTCAGTATCCGAGCAAGGCGCTGGGGAGGTTTCGGAGGCGGATCTAGCGGCGGCATTATCGCTGGAGGCACCAGCGGCTACGGCGGAGGATTCGGACCTTTTGGCGGCTACGGAGGCGGATTTAGACGTGGAGGATTCATGGCTGGAGGGCGATCTTAAGGCGTCGTACCTTGCATAATTGTCCCTCCTTAACAAGCTGTGTTCAGCAGTACAAGCTTCAGCAATCTTAACTCACGATGAATTCCCTCCCCTTCGTATTCTACGAGGAACTCCTTTTTACCTCAGCCACAATTTTTGACATCGGAACAACCAAAAACTGCGAGGAGTTGTCAGGAGTCTTTGGAGAATGCGCTCTCTTCATCAGTGAAAACGTATCCCACGACTCCTTTCACTGGCACAAGGGCTTGACAAGCAAAAAGCCTATCAAGCACAGGCTATATAATATACTGCTGCGCAATGATCGTCATGAAAGAGCCGTATCAACTGTGGATCGAGAAATCTCGAAGCAATATGAGGCCGTAGTGAAACAACCGGTCACTTTGCGTATCTTCTGTGCTTACAAGATGCACGAGAGCTGGGTCGATCTCTTTAGCTCTTGGGAGAATCTCAGATTTCTTCATTTGATAAACTACTATACCTACTACGGACACATTCACCAGTTCCTCGAGAACCTTTTGCACAAGGGAAACCTCATAACATTGCGCTCTTCTAACGGAATTCATCATGCAAACGAAATTGATATTTTCTGCGAATTGTTGAAACAACCGCAGTTTTTGTCACTTATCTGCTTTGAGAACTGCCTCAAGAACTTAGCAGATACTATCGTGTCGACCTGGAGCGAAAACAAAGAGAAACTCGCCGGGAAAACGGTTCAGCTGCATCCAAGTTTGAGATTGCATGACGACAGCTTTCAGAAGCTTGGTCGACTCCGGACAGGTTTGATTCGATATCAAAAGGGTTCTTTGGTTGCGGATTATAGCAACTGGAAAGCGGAGGAGAACTGCAGCGATGAGGAATTTATGAAGCAAGTGACAGGTTGTCAACTTCGGTTCTTGCGTGAGAATCTTGAACAGTGATTGTATTGTGTGCAGAGGGTTTATTGAATAAAGCTGGGTTTAAAACATTTGACAAAGAGATGAGTGTTTTCGGAGACCAAGTTACCACCCTCCATATCCGCCTCCCCAAGATCGACCGCCAGCCATGAATCCGCCACGTCTGAATCCGCCTCCGTAGCCGCCGAAAGGTCCGAATCCTCCACCGTAGCCGCTGGCGCCTCCAGCGATAAAGCCGCCGCTGGAACCGCCTCCGAAACCTCCCCAGCGTCTGGCGCGATTGCTGAAACAAGGTCATTTAGGAACTCTAAGAAGCCTGGAATTCTTACCTTGGATGCACGTCTTCAGCAAACTGCTCCTGAGCGTAGGTGAGAGCGACGAGAACGAGAACGGCGAGAAGGATACTGTAGACCGAGTTCATGATGAGTTGGGACAAGCGAAGGAATGTGGAGGATCTCCGAATTGGCCAAGTCTTAAATACTCCCTAGAATGCTCTACTTACACTCCAATTCCTCAAATGAGACGTCGATGTTTGTTGTCCTTGAGGCTTTTGGACGTAAATGACGCATGTTTGTTGTTCTGGAAGGTAAACTTGACCTCTAAAAGATCTCCGTCATAGTCAAGCGGCTGTTTCCTCAGACACGAAAACCTGTTTCTTTGTTTTCTGCTTGGCTTGTAGTCTGTGCCCATTGTCCTCCAGCAAAAGCAGTCGACCTGTTTTGAGAAAACGTGTTTTCAACGTGGATTCGGCAAATGCTACTGTCGATAATTTGGTGACTCAGCTTTGACCGCAAATTGGGGCAAAAGTTGGACGTTGAGGAAAGGATCAATTGACACTTTTGAGGCTAAGCTTGAGCATCTTTGACTTTGATTCCAGCGGCGGCATCCTCTCTGCAGGTTGATCTCTTTGCCACAAACTAGCAAGTTAAAAAAATCCATTTATGACAATTTCACAATACATAAATTATCACGATTCAAGACAGGAGGCGCTTCACTTGCCCCATCGCCATCCTCCATATCCGCCCCATCCACCTCCCCATCGAGCTCCCCATCCCCCACCCCATCGGCTGCCCCATCCTCCCCCCCATCC
>KN167265.1:50922-63558 GCA_000757745.1 Steinernema scapterisci
CGTAACCTCCATATCCACCTCCCCAGCCTCTACTCCATCCTCCAGCAAATCCTCCGATGAATCCTCCGCCCCATCCACCCCAGCCTCCGTATCGCTTTGCTCTGGACCTGAAAGCATCCCATTTCAACGATCTTTATCTCAATCCTAAAACTCACATGAGAGATGGGTCTCCAGCAGCTACCTGGACTTGAGGTCTGGCTTGAGATCCAGCGTGAGATCCATCAGCGACTTGGGCAACTCCGGCCTTCTCAGGAGTCGGGTCTTCAGCGTAGACCGCGGCGACGAGGAGAGAAACAGCGATTAGGGTACTGTAGCACAGTCTCATATCTAAGAAGACACTAGGCACTAGTCAGCCTTGACGCGGTACCTGCCATCTCAGACTTAGGCAACCTTAAATACGGGCTCAGTTCTTAAAGTTTCCTTCATAAAGTCCATGGACAACTCGTTTTATTTGCAGTTTTTGGGCGAAGAAGACGTACTTTTAGGTCTTGTTGAAATTTCGGTTGTATGTAAAATTTAACAAAGACATAATAAAGGTCAGTTTTGGTGACTTTTGTTTATCTGGGTTGAGTTAAAGGACGGAGAAGTTTGGCGAACCGAAGTCTGGGCTTGAGGGGAAAGGGCGACTTAAGGTCAGGGAGCGCCGTATTTGATGCTCAGCCAGAGACAGCAAGTTTATGAAGGTTAGAATCTTGTTTTTTCATTGTTTTGGAGTGTTTGAGTGCTCCAATTAATGACTAAGAATTGGGTCAACTTTAGAGAGGCACATGGCTGACAGTTTTATTGATAGATTACACAGTTATGTCTTGAGAAGTGGGGAGCTTCAGGAAACGCAGGGGAACAAGTTGAGGTTTGCGTGTGAAGTTGCCTCAATCTTGGAGGAATCAATGTCCGCTTCAAGATCACCATCCGCCATAACCGCCTCCAAACTGTCGCCCACCGCCGATGAACCCTCCCTGCCTGAATCCGCCGCCATATCCACCGCCAGGTCCGAAACCGCCTCCGTAGCCTCCGTAGCCTCCGTAGCCGCCAGACGCAAATCCTCGGTCGAAACCGCCGCCGAATCCTCCCCAGCGTTTGGCTCGAAGGCTGAAACACTATCATTAAGATCTCCAATTCAAGATTCCTGCTTACCTTGGCTCCTCAGCAGCCTGGTCCTGGGCGAAGACGGCAGCGACGAGGGCGAAGATGGCGAGTAGAAGAGTGAAGTGGAGCTTCATGATGGGAAAGGGAATCGGGACAAGAGGAGAATGCTGCGAGTTGAGTAAAGACCCGGGTTTTATAGCCCAGAATCTGCGTAACTTCCGCTTTATTCCTCGAATCGGCCGATGTTGGTGTCTGTCTTTGAACCCTATGACGCACCGGAAACTACAATTACACTCTGGGTCCTTAGATCTGTCTGTCCTTCCATCTACTAAGACAACAGATACGCATGTTTTGGCGTCCAGAGGCGCCTGAAAACAGGTTTTTCGGAGCCATGTTGATACACTATGAGTTGATTGTAGCCTGACTTGCTCTGGAGGCGACTTTGTTTTTTTGCGTTCTTGGGTTCCTAAGACCTGCTTGTAGTCTCATCTGACAGTCAATGACAGATGTCTGATAGGACCAAAGGACCCCGAGTGTGCTCGCAGTTCCCGGTGCGTCACCGGGTCCAAAGACAAACACCAACCTTGACCGATTCGAGGAATAAAGCGGAAGTTACGCAGATTTGGAGCTATAAAACCCGAGCCTTAGAACAACTCTCCAGCATTCTCCTCTTATCCCATCTCCAGTCCAATCATGAAGCTCCACTTCACTCTCCTCCTCGCCATCTTTGCCGTCATCGCTGCCGTCTTCGCCCATGACCAGGCTGCTGAGGAGTCAAGGTAAGCGAGTTCTTCAAATTTGAGATCTTGATCTGAACTGTTTTAGCCTTCGAGCCAAGCGTTGGGGAGGATTCGGCGGCGGTTTCGACCGAGGCTTTGCGGCTGGAGGCATGGGAGGCTATGGAGGCTACGGAGGCGGATTCGGACCTGGTGGTGGATATGGCGGCGGATTCAGGCAGGGAGGATTCATCGGCGGTGGACGACAGTTTGGAGGCGGATATGGCGGATGGTAATCTTGGAGCGGACTTTGATTCCTACAAGACTAACCCAGATTCCTTATAAGACTCCTGCGTATTTATCCATGATTGTCGATTTCAATAAAAAGCAAATTTGATCTGATTTGGGACAATCTTCACGTCGCTTCTAAGGTCTGGCCTAAACTAACCGATTCTGCAGTAGTCGGATCACTGGCTAAACGCCCGAAAACTTAAGATTTGCGTTCACTCCAAGCCAAAGGTTGTTTGTATTTGGGTCTAGTGTCTCTCTCTTCCCCCGACATGACCCAAATATTCGCAATTTTCCCATGGCAACCAAAAAAAGCAAATGGGAACAGCCGACAGCTGTAAGACATGTCACTTATCCTCAGCCTCTCTTACACGCAGCCTGGCAACCTCAAGACCTTCGTTTATCGCCGCCATAGACCTATTATAGAGCTGAATCGCTAAGCGTGCCGAGAAGTTGTGCCTCTATCTTTCCAATAATAACAGTTTTTACGTTTTAGGAAAGTCAACATTGACGAGAGTTCTTATTCAATCTCAGTAAGTTTGTGAAATAGCGCTCAGGAGTTGAGTTAGGCGATTTTGCTTAGAACTTGGGTTTGGGCAATTATATGCGGAATGGGCATCTGGTCAGTATAAAGAAGTCACGATTTGAAATTTGTATTTACGCGGACGCCTCTGTAGAATATGTAAGTTCACATCAACCTTTCGACCTCCCCTTGGCTAGGTGCAGGCCACGAATATCTCCATTTCCTGTATTTCCGGTTTGCATCCCGTCAGATCCAAAGATCAAACATGCATATTCTTCCCCATCCCAACTATCCACATAAAACCGGGCCCTAAGAACTGGGTCATGGATAGGAAACTTGGTAATTATATGCTTGTTTTGTCGCTTGTTTGGATCTTATAAAAGTGTTCCCTAACGCTTAGAATCCAGCGGTTCCTGTGGCGCAACATAACTCCTCCATTCCTCTTGTTGGCTTTCTTCGCTTCGGTAAGGATTCTCGTTATTCACGGCTGAACTGAAGATCCGATTTTGACATCCCTGTCCTCGGTCCTAGTCCAGCCTCAGTACTCCAGCGGCGTCAGCGGGATTAGCAGTATGCCCTTTGGATCTCTGAAAGGAGGCAGTGGGATAAGCGGAATCAGCGGTGGACTAGGAGGCTTTTCTGGAGGTCTAGGCGGAGCCAGTGGAAGTTTTGGTAGCTTAGGAGGTCTGGCAGGAAACCTAGGAAGCCTCAGCTGGAGGAAGTCTCGGTAGTCTCTCAAGCGGTCTTGGAAGCTTTTCGGGAGGGCTGGGCGGAAGTTCCGGAGGCCTATCTGGAAGCTTTGGAGGAGCCGGCGGAAGCCTAGGAAGCTCCGGTGGTCTCTCCGGCGGTCTGGGGAGCCTTTCTGGAAGTCTCGGGAGCGGAGGAATCGGTGGATCTGCCGGCGGTCTTGAAGATGCTGCTGGAGGATTGACTGGTGGACTCTCTGGGAGCCTAGGAGGCTTGTCCGGTGGCATGGGAGAGTTCTCTGGAGGTCTTGGAGGAGCCGGCGGAAGCTTAGGAAGTTCCGGAGGCCTTTCGGGCAGTCTTGGAGGACTCTCCAGCAGCATGGGAGATCTTTCTGGGAGCTTTGGAGGAGCCGGTGGAAGCGTAGGAAGCTCTGGAGGCCTGACTGGAAGCTTGGGAGGACTCTCTGGAGGTCTTACTGGATCCGGCGGCAGTTCAGGAGGATTGTCCGGAAGTTTGGGCAAAGCCGGTGGAAACCTGCAAAGCTCCAGCAGCCTTTCCGGCTCCATCGGAGGCTCCGGCCAAGCCCCCAGCATCGACCTCTTTCAGATGACCTCGCTGCCTTCGGGCAGCTTCAATATTGGCAACATCGCCAAAGACCTGAACATTACTACCTCAACCGTGAACTCTGCCGTTGACGCCAAGGGCGACCTTGACATGCAGAAGCTCGCCGGATCCACTGGCAAATCCCTGAACCAGATCCAGTTTGGCCTTCAAAACGAAATTCCTTAGATTGCTGCCGCCATGTTCTCGCTTCCTATGAAGTTCTTTGGAGGCGTTCTTAATGGTATTGGAGGATTGGCAGGATCTGCTGGTGGATCTGGAGGAGCTGGATTCAACTTTGGAGGATCTGGCGGCTTTGGAGGTTCTGGAAGCTCCGGACTAGGGTCGACGAGCGGACTTTCTGGAAGCCTTCGAGAATTGTCCGGTGGCGTAGGCGGGCTTTCTGGAGGATTCGGCGGAGTCGGCGGAAGTTCTGGAGGCCTGACGGGAAGCCTTGGAAGCTTGACTGGATGTCTTGACAGAACGGGAAGTTCTGGAGGAATCGGCGAAATCCGAGGATCGCTTGGCGGTGGTGGACTGTCCGGTAATCTTGGCGGAGCCTCAGGAGGAACCAACGTTGGTTCAAGAGGATCTGCGGGAGGCCTTTAAGGCCTCACCGGCGGACTCACTGGAAGTCTTGGAAGCCTTACCGGGAGCGACGAATCCGGAGGATTCCAAATCCCTGTAATTGGAGGCGACAGCGGATCTGTGAGCATTCCTATCATCGGCGGAGCCGCCCTTGGAAATGCTGGTAGCGCTGGAGGCCTTGGAGGAGCCGCCGGGGGCTCTGCTGGAGTCGCGGGTGCGGGCGGAGCTCTAGGAGGAGCAGCAGGGGGATCCTTGACCGGCGGTTCTATGGGAGGTCTTGGAGCAGCTTCGGGAGATCCATGACAAGAGGAGCCATGGGAGGCTCGGCCGGTGGGAGCATGACGGGAGGATCCTCAGGATTTTCCGGATCCATGACTATGACCGGGACTCCAGGCAGTTCCATGACCTGGACGTCGAGCAACGAGATTCCCCCGGAAGACCAATCCTGACGGGTCGACTTCGTGAACTTGGTCTGAGGAAGGTCCCTCATCTGGAGGCGTAATTACCGGATCTGGTGGGTCTGGATCGATGGGAGGATCTGTGACTGGTGGATCTATGGGAGGTGAATCTGTGGGAGGTGGAGCCATGGGAGGCGCAGGAGGCGCAGTTGGAGGCTCCACGGGAGGTCTTGGAGGAGCTGCCGGAGGTTCTGGCGGCATGACCATGGCTGGAGGCGGCAGCCGAGTGGTGGACGTGGACGAATCCAAGCTTTCCAACATCGTCTCAGCCATGCGTATCCCTCTCAACGTCGTTCAAAAATGCCTTATCGCCAAAGGAAAACTGGATCTAGCCGCTCTCCAAGCCGCTTCTGGCCTCTCCATCGGCGCCTTCACGGCCGCTCTCAACTCCATCTCAGGCCTCTTCAACCTTGGCGCCAACATTTTTGGATTCGGTATCCAAACCATCGCTAACGGCTTTGGAAACTTCTTTGGAGGCTTGGGAGGCGGAGCGAAATCTGGCGGAGGACTTGGTGGCGGCTTAAACTTTGGCGGTGGTCTCGGAGGCGGTGGTGAAAGCTCCGGTAGCTCTTCAGGAGGTCTCTTCGGCACTGGCCGAGGCCTCGGTAGATTCGGATTTGGCTTCAATCCTTCGACGATGACGGCGGCTCAGCGAGTCTACCATTTTTAAGTTATTCCCACGATTTGTGCTGGTGAAGGTCGCTTAATGCTGTAGTAGATGTATCAATAAAGTTTTGCTGCTTCGTAAAAGTCATACCGCACTACAAAAAAACCAGGAAATACCGCGCAAACCCTAGAACATTGAAGCCAGGGGGGGCTATCACATCGGCTCAGGCAAACTTCACCTCTGACCTCTTCAACCTTTGCGCCAAAATTTTCGAATCCGGTCTCCAAACCTTAGTTAATGGCTTCTTCTGGAATCAGTGGATCTGGAGTTGGACGATCTGTTGTCAACGACTCCAAGCTCTCCAGCATCGCCTCGGCTCTCAGCATTGCTCTCAACGTCGTTCAAAAATGCCTTATCGCCAAAGGAAAACTGGATCTAGCCGCTCTCCAAGCCGCCTCCAGTCTCTCCGTTGGCGCCTTTACGACCGTCCTCAACTCCATCTCTGGCCTCTTCAACCTTAGCGCCAACATCTTCGGATCCGGTCTCCAAGCCTTGGTTTAACTTGCTGTAGAGGCTCTGATAGTTCTGGAACAGTCAGGTGTGGTTCTTAAGACGTTGGAGGACTGGGGAATCCAGAAACTTTGGCGGTTAACTTAGTAGCGATGCTGGACGTTCCGGATTCTCTCCTGGAGGCCTCTTCATTTGGTTCCACTAGGGGCCTGAGAGGAAGAATTGACGCTTTTCGCAAAGTTTACAGGGTTTATCATAACAACAGCGCTTTGCAGGTTTTGCAGAAGGATGCTTGGCAGTCCAAACCTTCCCTTCCCCATGCATATCATTGACCGCAAATCCCCAAAAACACTTATTTTCCACTTGTTTTGGTATCAACGCCCGGGAACGCGGACGAAAACTAGGTCATGCATATCAATTATGCTAATTTCGGTGTTCTGTCCTTACAAAAGCCGCTTCTGAACGCGTAGATTCCAGTGAAGTGTCCGCTTCATATCCCAAACATGGCTCGTACACTCCTCGTCTTGGCTTTCTTCGCTTCTGTAAGGATCTTTTCTGTAAAATGGGTAAACGCTCTGTTTAGATCTCGGTCTTGGCCCAAGCCCAAGATGCCACCATGAACATTCCCCCGGGAGCTGTGGTGACGAAAAATCCTGATGGGTCCGTTTCTTGGACTTGGTCGGAGGAAGGTCCGTCGTCCGGAGGTATAATTAGTGAATCTGGAAGATCTGAATCAGTGAGAGGATCTTTAGGAGCGTTTTTTGAAAGTTCGAAATCTACTGGAGGATCTGTGACTGGTGGATCCATGGGAAGTGCCTCAGGAGGAGCCTCTGGGGTTTCAGGAGCCGCGTCCGGAGGCATGACTGGTGGTTCCGCCGGAGGTCAGGTAGTGGACGTTGACGAATCCAAGCTCTCCAGCATTGCCTCGGCCCTGAATATTCCTATCAGCGTCGTCCAAAGCTGCCTTATCGCCAAAGGAAAACTCGACCTAGCCGCCCTTCAAGCCGCTTCTGGCCTCTCCATTGGCGCTTTCACGGCCGCCCTCAACTCCATTTCTGGACTCTTCAACCTTGGCGCTAACATCTTCGAATCCGGTGTCCAAGCTTTGACTAACGGCTTTGGAAGTTCTGGTATTTCTGGGATTTCCACTGGATCTGGAGGCGCTGGTGGACTCGGAAGTGCAGGAGGTGCTGCAGGAGGATCCATCGTAGATGTGGACGATTCCAAGCTCTCCAGCATCGCTTCAGCCCTTAATGTCCCTCTCAGCGTTGTCCAGAAATGCCTGATCGCCAAAGGAAAACTGGACCTGGTCGCCCTTCAAGCCGCTTCTGGTCTCTCCATCAGCGCCTTCACAACTGCTTTGAACTCTATCTCTGGCCTCTTCAACCTTGGAGGATCCGGTCTCCAAGCTTTGACTACCGGCTTCGGAAGTTCTGGTATTTCTGGAGTATACACAGGAACTGGAGGCGTTGGCGGACAATATGGCGGTGGATTCGGAGGAGGAGGATTCGGAGGATCAGCTAGATCTGGAGGAATCGGAACTTCTGGAATCTCCACCGGAGGACCTGGAGGCGGAGGATTCGTTGTCGACGTCGACGACTCCAAACTCTCCACCATCGCTTCAGCCCTTAATATCCCCCTCAGCGTCGTCCAGAAATGCCTTATCGCCAAAGGAAAACTGGATCTAGCCGCTCTCCATGCTGCTTCTGGCCTTTCCATCGGCGCTTTCACGGCCGCCCTCAACTCCATCTCTGGACTCTTCAACCTCGGCGCCAACATCTTCCAATCTGGTGTTCAGGCCTTCGCCAATACCTTTGGAAATGCCTTTGGTGGCATGGGAAGATCTGTAAGTGGATCTGGAGGAACAGGAATCTCTGGAAGAGCTGGAAGCACCGGAGTATCTGCTGGAGGATCCTCCGGCGGAGTAACTGGAAGTCTTACTGGCGGTGCTACCGGAAGTGATCAAAGCGAAGGAGGCGGACTCCAAATTCCCATCATTGGAGACACCAGTGGATCTGTGAATATTCCTATCATCGGCGGTGCCTCGGCTGGAAGCGCTAGCGGCGCTGGAGGAGTCGGAGGGTCCGGAGAAGGATCTATTGGAGTCGGTGGTGCAAGCGGAGCCTTGGGAGAAGCCACAGGAGGATCTACGGGAAGCTCGGCCGGTGGAAGCGGTGAAGGTGCGATTACCGGATCTGGCGGCTCTGGATCGGTGACTGGCGGATCTATCGGAGGCGCTGCAGGAGCCGCTGGAGGTTCTGGCAGCGTGACTGGCGGCTCTGGCGGCAGCCAAGTGGTGGACGTCGACGAATCCAAGCTTCCCAGCATTGCCTCGGCTCTGAATATTCCTATCAGCGTTGTCCAGAAATGCCTGATCGCCAAGGGAAAACTCGACCTAGCAGCTCTCCAAGTCGCCTCTGGTCTCTCCATCGACGCTTTCACGGCCGCCCTCAACTCCATCTCCGGCGTCTTCAACCTTGGCGCCAACATATTTAAATCAGGTGTCCAGGCCTTCGCCAATAGCTTCGGAGCTGGATCCGGAGGACTTGGCAGCGGCTTCAAATTCGGCAATGGTATCGGAGGCGGTGCTGGAAGTACCGGCGGCTCTACTGGTGGTCTCTTCGGCACCGGCGGAGGCTTTGGTGGATTTGGATTCGGCTTCAATCCTTCGGCGATGACGACGGCTCAGCGAGTCTACTATTTTTAAGCTATTCCCATGATTTGTGCTGGTGAAGGTCGCTTAATGCTGTAGTAGATGTATCAATAAAGTTTCGCTGCTTGGCAAAAGTCATACGGTAATCCCAAACTCATTAAATTCATTCATATCCACAAGGTCAGAGTATCACAAAGTTCATTAGAACTGTCAAGCATAAGAATCCAAAGCCGATGCAAGCCCGATGACTTTCAACGTCCATGATGCCCTGGTCGGCGATCCCTATCCTTGTCCACGATCACTACCACCTTTGGCTCACTCGAATGCCTCCGTAGATTCATTGTTTGAGCCACGTCAAAAACCTGATTTCCTGCACTGAGAGATGGTGTTTTCCTTGTTCTTACAGGCAACTAACGGATTTTTGGGTCAGAAGTGTGCTCTCTCAGGGTGTTTTGAACATTTTTCTGGTGATGCTGATCTGTCATGTGCTCAATGCACACCTGCAGAACACTGCTGTTCTAAGCCTGCAAACGACTGTATTCTGTCTTTGCAAATAAGGCTGCCAGCGATGCCCAGCGATGACTGTTTAAGGCTAATTAGAGCTACATGAGTCCGAAGGTAACTTGAAGCTTGAAATATGGAAGTCATCTAGTTTAAAGACGAAGCTAAGGAATGGCTGAAGACAACCTAACGCGAGTTGTCTTCAGTTGAGAAGCTTGAGATCGGTCAAAAGCCTTTCTTCGGACGTGTCCAACTGTCAGAATCTCCCCTGCGTCCGACTTTTACGAGTAGCCTGAAACTGCCATTTATTCGTCATACACAAAATACAAATTTTTAACACAAATTTCACAATTCAAAAATCTTATTAAGCTATCGAAATAAACAAATATGCAGGCTGCACAAGAAGATTACAGACGTCGGGATCAACCCAGGCCTAACGACCCCACATGCCCATTCCATAGCCTCCCATCATTCCTCCCCATGGTCGACCCCATCCTCCCATCATTCCTCGACCACCCCAGCCTCCCCAGCCTCCGTAGCCCCAGCGTTTGGGTCGAATACTGAAACTAACACATCTTTAGATGCAGGAGTCAACGATCTTACCTGTGAACAGCATCATCGCCAAATCCTTCCTCAGCAGAGACGAAAGCGGCCAAGACGATAATTACCACAAGTGTGATGAAATAGGTCTTCATAGTTCTGCAATATTACGATAGGTTGAAAGCTTTCAGCCAGGCGCTCCCGTTAAGTAGCATCTCGGAGGACAAACATCACCTTGTTCCTTCAACTAGTAACGTCATAAACCTGATCTGCAATGCCGAGACACATTGTTATCGGGCAAATAGCGGATCTTGCTGTCAGAAATGCGCACTTCTGCTTGTGTTTTGGACATGTTTATGGGTGTGTTTACCTTGAAGAAGATCTCTGGTCGCTCAGCCTCCAGAACTTAAACTCTGCTTTATTCCACAAATTACCCACACATATTCAATCCATCTCAGGCAGCTTTCAACAGATATCGAACTTGAGTTTGGGTGACTCCAGCCATAAACTGCTCAACCGTCATATCTTCTGTGGCTGCCCCATTATAGTAATCCACAAGCATGTTCCCCTTTTTCAACGTCATAATATTGGTTTGTTTAGTCTTCCTTAGCGCTTGACGAAGCTCAGATGGCACTTCAATTTTAGATCCCCAGACGATCCTAGAACCAACAAATCTTCTTGTGTCTTCTTCAGCCAGAATCCGTTTCATCACTTTGTCTTCAAACGACGTAAACAATAAAGATAGAAACTGCTTTTGTTTCAGAAACTTAGGGAACATCTCAACCACCTGAGGTGCGAGATTTGTTGACGCTACTGCAATGAGGAATATCTGGTTTCCTCTGAGAAGGATTTCTAGGAGCTCCGCCACGGCTTCATTAATGTCACACACAATTTGAACCTCGTGCAGGCCTTGCCAGGAGGAAAACAGCTGAATCCAATTTTCATCCAGGGCGGAACTCCAGAGACGTAGACAAAGCATCCCATTCTCCTTAGAAAAGGTTTCCAGGAACTTCTTTGTTTTGAGATCGACTTTGGGAACCGTTTCGCTAGAAGTCTTGAAAGTGACGTATTTACGGTCACAGAACTTTCCACGTAAGTTCTTTGCAGGCTCGGACGGAGTTCCGTCACTCCCTTCAACAGATATGCTCTCCAAACAGCCGTCCCTAAGAAAGGCTTCTTTGGAGTAGGCGTTTTTGTAGTAATGGCTAGCAATAGCTCCAAAATGTCCAGAAAGGCGATTCATGCAAGGATTCCTAAAAACTCCTGAAAAGGTGTTCAGGACGTCCTCGATGAAAGCGGCTGGAACGAGATCCATGGCGGCTGCTGGTCCTTCTTTCGTTGCTTTGGCTGGCGGGCTTTGGCCGTTTTTGAAGCGCTTAAATGAGCTGCGCCTGGGCAAAAAGCGATGCTAGCATGTCCCTAGCGTAGCTATTCCTTCACAGCGTCCGCGCTGTGAAGCGCTGCGCATTGGCTGTAAAAACGGCTTACGCGTGGCTTATATATTGTCTCGCGTGGCTTATATACTTTTTGCATCACTCCAGATGTGTATTTCTGTGGGACGCTCTGGTCCTCTCTCAACGCTGTTCCCAAACGCGAAGAGCTCATTCTTCAATCTTAGGAAAGTTGCTAAAGTTTCCAGCTCTTCTTATTTCCTCCATTTCAGCTTATCCCACCTCAACACGCTGCCCTGATTTCCTCACCTCCCCGGAAGTCTTCGTCGCAGTCCAAAATCTCGCTTGGCAGATGCGCAATTAGGACTACTCCCAAAGAAATCGCAGGCACTACTCTCGAAGAAATGGACGACGAGGACGACTCTGGAAACAGCGTCGAAGGAGATCCAACGGAGACGATAGCGAGCGGGACGTCCGCAACGCCCGGTAACAGCTGCCAGCAATGTTTCACGAGATCTGCACGTCCAGCCCGACCAACAGCATCGAGGGGGCGTTTGAAGAATTGAGACTTCTATCGCTAAAGGACTCGTCACAGAAGTTGAAGAGCCTGTGGATCCAGCCAGCATTGGCAAATACGGGTCTCGAAGTGCGTATCCGGGCGCTATTGAGCAAGGTGGTAACCAGGGCGGCTAATTCGAACACAAAGATGGGACGAACTAATGCTGCGGTGTTTTTCAGAACTCGACCCGCGATGGATCCCAGCTATCCAATCTACTACTACGGCTATCATCCCCCAGCCGGACCCACCGGACCCGCGCCTCGCCCGGCCCCCAACCCCGCGACGAAGAGGGGCAAGCACGCGAGGTCCCGGTCCCGGCCCCGCCGCGGCGATCGGTCGGCCTCCGAGGGAGCAGAGGGTAACCCCCCGCTCCGGCGTACCCTGGCTGGAATGGACGAGAAACTCAAGTCCCTGGGAGACATGGTCGCCGCGCAAGGCCTGCTCCTGAAGCGCCTCGTCGAGAGGAACGGCAGAGCCAAGGAGGAGAAGCCGGTAAGTTCCCCGCATGGCGTAACGCCATCCTCACTCCGCTGTTACAGCCAAGCTCCACCGAAGTTCCTCGGCGACGCAAAGTCGCCGATTTCGGCCCAATTCCGCGCAACGCGGAATCCCCTCGTAACGAGGAGGACCGAGCCGCCGTTACGGCGCCCTCCGAGAAGAAGAGAAAGAAGAAGCAGGCGAAGGCTGCCGAGACGGAGCCAGCGGCGGAAACGCCAGCCGAGGCCACCAAGCCGCAGTCGGGCGCCGCTTCCCCAGCGCCAGGGGCCCTGGACGCTCTCTTCCAGGCGTAAGGCCTCGCGAGCGACGTAACGTCGCCAATTTAAGTGTGTTAATTTTGGTGTGGCCCCCGGCCGTAATTTTTTCGTGTTAATAAGTTTAGACACACGCCGTGTGTGTCGCTTAAGATCGGGTGTAGCTGGGGAAACGCA
>KN167265.1:66627-77477 GCA_000757745.1 Steinernema scapterisci
GATGACTCGTTCCCTTAAGGTATACGGTATCACGATCCGGGACTCGGTCCCATTGTCATCGGACTTCCGACGGAGGGTTCCATCTAGCAGCTCGTACCCTTCGGTGCCTTTAGAGGCGTTTATCTCCAGGGCTCCCATCAACTCCGCATACTCTTTGACTTTCAACTGTTCCTCCCGGATTTCGCCGAGAGAGACGTGTTCGGTCTGAGCGTCGTTTCCTCCGGCTGCTCTCGGCGGGTCATTGACTATCACCGTGGCAATCGTCGGAGGGTATCGTGATAAGAAGTCGCAAACGGCATTAGTTTTCCCCTTGCGGTGGGTTAGACTCACGTCGTGGCCTTGAATCACCAACTGAAAACGGCGGAGACGGGGCGGGAGTTCGATTTTTCGCAGAATGGCGCAGACGGGCTGGTTATCTGTGCGAATAACCGTGTCGTTACGACCTTCCACATAGGCGGCAAATTGCTTAAGAGCAAAACAGATTGCGAGAGCTTCGAGCTCCATCGCACTGTAGTTGTGCTCAGCGCCTTTTACGGTTCTAGACGCGAAGGCCACCGGACGTTCTGAGCCCTCGGCGTCCTTCTGGAGCAAACAAGCGCCTAACGCGATGTTGCTGGCGTCTGTGTCAATAAGAAACGGCGCGTTAAACCTGGGTGAAGCTAATACCGGAGGCGTCGTGAGAGCCTTCTTAATTGCCTCAAAAGCTTCAGTGTGAACCTGGGTCCATGTTCCTAGACGGTGACCTTTCGTCAACTCGTACAGGGGAGCTGTCAGTTCGGCGTAATACCGCACAAATTTGCGAAAATAGTTTGCCGCACCGAGGAAGCTCTGAAGCTGTGTAATCGTCTTGGGCTGGGTGGCGTCTCTCACCGACTTCGTAGAAGACGGATCGATGCGTACTCTTCCCCCGCTCACAAGAACGCCCAGATAGCGAACTTCCGATTGGCAAAATCGACACTTGGACGGTTTCAGCCGCATGCCATACTTCTCTACCACTCGCAGAAACTGCCGAATGTCGGAGAGGTGTTCTTCGGGTGAGGAACTGGCGATGATCACGTCGTCTAGATAAGTGAACATTGCAGCCGTAACCTCACGCCGCATCCGATCCATGACCTTCTGAAACGTCGCAGGAGCCCCACACAACCCAAAAGGCATCCGAAGGTATTCGAACAAGCCCATGAATGTGATAAAGGCGGTCTTCTGGATGTCAGATTCGGCCATAGGGATCTGCCAGAACCCTGACGTAAAGTCAAAAGTGCTGAAGATGCTTTTGGCGCCTACGGAATCCACGAGGTCGGAAATCAACGGGAGATAGTAGACCTGAGGCTCGGTGATATTATTCAACTTCCGGTAGTCGACCGCGAAGCGAAAGGAACCGTCGGCCTTTTTAACTAGGACAATTGGAGACGCGAAAGCTGACTCAGACGGGCGTATCACCCGGAGGCGTAGCATTTCGGTAGTCTGTCGCTCCACCTCTGGCTGGAGGGGAATCGATGTCCTGTAAGGTCTTTGAGCGGTAGGCTTAGCGTCGGCTTTGAGCCGGATCTCATGGCGAACTGGGCCAAGGTAGCCACCTAGCTCATTTCCCGGAGTTGCGAACGCTCGGTAATTGGCTCGTAAAACCTCTTTGAGTTGTTCCTTGCCCTTGGGGTCAAGGACTGTTGAGTCGAAATCAACCTGCTCCAATAGCCATTGTTGGGCTTTTTGGGCGGTAATCTCCTTCGCTGGAAGCGGCATCGTCGGAATTTCAAGTTCTGGACTCGTTCCCTCGACGGTCGTGGTGGTTGCAAAGACCACCGGGAGCCTGTCCTCAATTGGGACTGCCCAGGCTAACCCAACTCTTGTATTTTTGAAGAGTGTTTGAGGCGATTCTGTGAGATTCAGTGCTCGAATGTGAACCATGTCACCGCCGCGGTCGTTGACCACGCAGTGTCCGATGATCACTGGTAGCTCTCTGCCGTAAGGCGAGATCAACCATGAGCCTTTCCGGTGCTGATTGTCTAGATGAACGCGGATGAGCGTGTCCGATCGTGGCTCACAAATCACCGTTTCACAGATCCGTGCCACCACCTGCCCCTGGGGCGAGGTGGTCACGAAATTCACCATGGGTAGCGGTTCTTGACCAAAACTAATACACATGTTACCGAAATCCAATGTGGAAGACGGGAGTTTAGCCAGTACGTCGGTGCCTATAAGCAAATCGTACGGACACTGGTCGTCGTCAGCCACCAGGACGGCGTGCTGGACTTCCTGTGAACCGAACCGGAGGGAGGTTTGAACCTGGCCTCGAAATTGCAAGCCCGATCCGTTGACTGCACGGGCGCCCTTAAGGCTTGCCTGTTCCATATGCATGTGGTGTGGTAAGACCGATCGTCTACAGAATGTGACAGATGCTCCGGAATCGATTAACGATTTCACCGGTTTCTGGTCCATGTGAACCCAGACGATTGGCTGTACGCCACTCAAAACCGCACAGACCAGAGCCATTGGAGACTTCCTACGGACGACTTGGAGAGCGCGTTCGGCTTCAGAGATCGAGTCTCGTCGTGCCTGTGCCAGTTCCTCTAGGGAATCCATCGCCTCCGGGATTGTCTGGACTCGGTTAAGAGCTGTTTCCAATTCGGACGTTAAGACTTTGACTCGTTTGGCGCCTCGGAACGGTCCTTGTAGGCGTTCACGGAGTTTGCCGACGGCTTCTTCGAGCTGGAAGATTGCCACGTAGGGTTCCACCTCCTCTGGCGTACCAGAAGAAGCTTTCTCCGACGGGGTCTCGTCTTCGTAGGGCATCGAGGCCGGAGACTCGTCGTTAAGGTCATCTAACTCTGTGAGTTCGGGTTCGTCGACTGAGTAGTCGAGTCCTGGGTGTTCGTAACCAACATCATACCAGTCCTTCAGGCCAAATCTGATTCTGTCAAGGGCATTCTGGGAGTCGTCCCTGAGGTGTTGAATCCAGTCCGCGTCCCATTCTGGGTTACAGACGAGTCGTGCCTCGGCGACTTCGAGTTGCATCGCTAACTCGTTCTCCAAACGCTCCCATCTAAGGGGGCGAATGTCTTCAAAGAAGAGGTGATCTACTTCGTACAAGAGGAACTGCAGGTGGGAGAGAGCTTCCCCAAACTGTTCGTCCTCCTGGTCCTCAAGTGAAATTCTCGTTTGTTGCGGGACTGCGTCCGCCTGCGGTGCCATATCGGCTGCCAGCATCGGGAAGTCGCGCTCACCAAGTGTGATCTGGTGCTTCGCGAAGTTGATCGCAATCGCGAATCGAGACAACAGATCGGTCCCGATCAGGAGGTCCACCGGACACTCGTCGTCAGGGAGTACCCAGAGGGTCTCTACCGAGACGGATTCCAATTGGATCTCTACTGTAATCGAGCCTACAAACTGTATTACGGACCCGTTAACTGCTCTCGCGGTCGGCATTCCTCTGTTGATTGAACGGAGTTGAGCGGACGCCGGAACGGCGGATTCTCTACACACGCTGATGCTCGCTCCTGTGTCCACCAAGGCCACAGCTGGGGTGCCATTCAGCGACGATAAAAATCGTGGCAGACGGTCTAGCGTATCTTGGGACATGAGGGCATAAATCGCCGGCTCGTAATCAAACAGCTCCGCGACGCGCTCGTGTGGAGGCAGCGGCGCCCAGCGTAACGCTCGGGGCGGTGCCGTGGGTTCTTGCTGAAGCAAAGAATCCCTCTCTCTAGGAGACGATGGCGCAGGGGATTTGTACTCTGGGGGAGCATCGTCGTCAATCTGGACGGCAAAGACGCCTCTATCCAGGTAACCACGAGGAGCTCCTCCGCAGAGGACCCTAAGGCAGTCTAGTTTGGTGCGGAAAACGATAAGTAGCACTGTGATAATCACAATGAGTACAAGTACCGCTCCGACAACCACAAAGAGCCACCTGGCCTGGATCCATCCCCACACCGAATTCCAGGTAGATTGCGTCCAGGATCCGGCCGCAGACCCGGCCTGTTCGGCTGCGGTTTTGAAAGAAAAAGTCCCATTTCGGATTTTGTCCGCGTTATGGGTGCGGATGAATGATTCCAGTTCGTGTATCCGTTGTCCGTGGGCGGATATGAGAGCTACTGACTGTAGGATCCCGACCATTTCGGACTGGAAAAGGCGTGGAGCCTTGAACACGGTATCGTCAGCCTTACGCTCGTATTGGATCAGGTCCGGCTGGCGGAAAACCTGAACTTCGCCGTTGTGATTGAACCAGCCACTCCGGTTATGAAAAACTAGCGGCACTCTGTTCTCACAGGACACCTCGTTCGCATGGGCCACCAGGTCCTCAGTTCCTGGGCGAACGAAGAGGATATCCTGCCCGACTCGAACCGGAAGTGAGTCGAAGCAACGGGTGCCAATTCGAAAATCTGGGAACGTTTGTGTTACCGCGACTTGCTGACAGGTTTGCACTTTTAAGGCGTCTCCTGCACGCGTCGCAAACACGTCGTCTCGACCGAGCCATAAGCGAACTCCTGCTGTCACATCCTGGTTAAGAATGGAGCGCACCACTGCGGTTTGGCGGTTGTGAACTAGACAAATCTGGGTCCACAAGTGGTCAAAGTTGGCTTTGGCGGAGGCGTCTAACGTATACGTGAGAAACTGGAGAGATTTGTTGATTTCCCGGGCGACGTGGTCCAGTTTTTCAGCCACTCCCATGCCCTTAGGCTTGGTCACTGGCGCTGGTGTCACTGGTGCCGGGGTCACTGGGGCATTACGCCGAAATCGTTTCATGCCTCCCCAGGGAAAACTCGGGCAGCCTACTGCGAATTTGATCGCGGGGCGAGGCGTGCTCGTCGTCGGAGGTACCGTCGGCGCCTCCGTGGAGGCCGTCGTGGTCATCTCCGAGAGCGCCTGCTCCACCGCAAGATCCTTATACTTCACAATCAGGTCTGTGAGCTCGGTGTGGTTGAAACCGGTTCGAGCAGAAGTTGGGGGAGCATAGGACAAACGTGCCCTCCGGGCTGGCCAGAGAGGGGTCACAAAATCCATGATGGCTTGGAGCGCTCGGTCCATTACGGATGGCGCGGGTGTGCTGGCTGGGGCGGGAGTCGCTGCGCGTCTCTCCATTTCGGCCTTAAACCGAATCCAGAAAGCCTCGGGGCTTGTAGGGTTTCGCTCTACGCGATCCTCCACATCCCGCCTCGGGCGTTTCACCGGTCGTGATGACGGGTAGTGCACCGGGTGTGGCGTGTAGGTGGGTGCCGGCCGGGCTGTTCCTAGCACGACTGCGGACGTTTCGTCAGACGCAGGTATGGTTGACCAGTCCCCAAGGCTTGAGGATTTGGCTTCAGGTCGTTTCTCAGCCCGTCTTTCACTGGGAACGGGGCGAGATATTTCTGGTCCAACGAAGAACTCGTGGAAGAGGATATAGGGCAGGATTTGGCGTTTCGCGCGGACAACCGCGGTGGCCTCCCCTGGGTCTTGTCCTCTAAGAATCGGTAACTCTTCATCCCCTGAGCTTTCACTCATTTCGGGACTCTGGTCGCCAGATCCTTCCAGACCTGAGCTCTCGGATTCGTCGGGAAGGGGGGTCGATTCAGGATTTACGTAAGGGCTGTTGGCCACTTCGCGTTCCCTTAGCAGTGCTAGGGTCTCCCAAAGACTCTCTTCTCCAGACGATTCCCACTCCTCCAGACTTGGCGTCGCCGTAGGCGAGATTCCACTGGATTTGGTAAGGTTGTCATCAGCATCCTCTAGGGATTGCTGGGGTGCATTTGTTGTGATGGCCAGGAGCCCCTCTGATTCGTCCACTGGCCATGGCTCCGCACTTGGCGTAGTCCAAGCCGTTGTGGTCTCGGTCTGAGGGAGCTCCGGCGTGATCGCTGTTCTGGCCATTTCGGTTTTTACCGCCGCTAGCATCTGGCGGCTCAGAAATCCGGCCAACGAGGCTGCTGCGTGGGCTACCGGTAGATGGCGGGGTTGTCGCTTGGGGACTTCCCTCTTCTCGATTTCCTCCAGTGTCATGCCCGGTTTGTGCATTCTTACGAACACATCATTTTCCATTCTGGAGGTGTCCAGAAGGCACGGGCTGGGAGACTGATCCTTAGCAAACGCCAAGGCCGCCTGGAGTTGCTCGATTATCAGAAAACGTTGCGTCTTCAAGGCGGAGAATGCGCCTTTTCGTGCATGATAGCACATGAGGTCCACATCCTGGGGCGTCCAGACGTATGTCTGGGCCGACTGGACGCAGCTGCCTTCGGTGAGGATACAACCGCTCATCGAGCCGAGGTCAGACAGGATCTCCGTGTCCGACGCGGCTCGAAATTGGCCTTTTTGAAGAATGTAGGACTCGTCCTTTTCCTCCGGAACCCAAAGGTGCCATTGGTCGAAGACCTTGGGCACTGAGTGCCAGAGAGTCTGGGACTCCTGGACCAGGCCCTGTCCATTGATCTTTCTATCTCGGACCATTTCGGTGCATTCCTGTACCGAGGTTGCCTTCCGCGTTTCGCGGGTATCATTTCCGAACGGGAACCAACCCCTGTGAAAGCGGCCCACTCTCACGGTTTTCGTGCATCGGTAGCCCTCAAAAGTGAATTTGAGGGCGTCCGGAACGTACACCGTAATGTTAACCGGTACGGGGGTGTCGTCGGATTTCGGAATTGCACACGATCTCTCCCTTGGTGGGGACGTGTAAAAACCGGGGGCTGCTAGGCCACACATCTGGAATCCGGAAACCATCGGCAGACAGAGCAGGGCCAGGAGGAGGAGAGGCAACGACACCGCGTATGCGGCGGGGCGGCCTCCTCGACCTCCGGCGAACGGGCGATTGTTCCCCGGTGGCGGGGCGCCGTTCTGCTGGTCGCGGGGGTAACCGGACTCTTGCCTTTGAGGCGGATGTCGGTTGTATTGGCCGTAACGGCCGTACTGCTGGCCATCGTAGGCCTGGTTTTGGTCTCCTCGGCCGTGCGCGCGAGTGTTCTGCCCTTGGGGCTGGCCGTTACGGCCGTAACGCGGGTTCGGTTGGCCGTAGCCGGGTACCGGGGAGCCGGGTTCCTGACCCTGGGAATACACCTGGCCAGGCGTTAGGTTGACGCCGGCCGTGTGCTGGGATGTCAATCCCGGCCAGTTCGGAATCCAAGCCCCCGTGCGCTCGTTCCAGGCCCCAAGTGCCGGAAAGGGGTTCCACCCTGGAGGTAGCCAGAACGGCCACTGTCCGAAGGGGTTCTCCGCCTGTTCGGACTGGTTCCGCTGTGCGCGGTTCTGACGGCGGCGTTGGCTGCGCGTCTGCGAAGGGGCCGACGATTGCTCCTCCGCCGGCGGGTTGAACGTGACGCGCTTAGGCGCCGGGTTCGAATTGGCCGTCGGACGAGGGGTCGCCGCTGGTAGGGGCGAACTATTCCGTGAAGGGTCCCGACGGGTCCCATTAGAGTTTGTCGCTAACCCTCCCAGTTGGGTCGCGAGAGCGGCCACTAGGGCGTCAGTGTCTACCTTAACCCCCAGGTCCTCGTACTCCTCAGCACGGGTAGTCAAATTAATGACTTTTGCCCATTTGAGGTCGGTGGGCTCCACGTTGGCTAGCTGCGCACGGAGCGCCGGTCGAAGACCGGCCATCAGGGCTCGGAGCGCCTGGTGGTCTTGCTGGGCCGCGGTGAAGTTTCCCTTCTTGGGATCCTGGGAGAAGGCCATTTTGGTGACCTGAGTCACTCTTCGAGCAAATTCTTTCACCGTTTCCTCGCTACCCTGCTTGAGGGCCGCGTACTGGCGGGCGGCTTGCCCTGGTGAGATTGAATAAATGCCCGAAAAGTGGTCGTCCAGTTTTTTCCAGGTGTTACGGTCGTCCGAGGCTAACTCGTCGTACACCGCCTTCGGCTCGCCTCTGAGGCGGAGCGGGAAAATTTGGACCAACCTCTCGGGTTTCAACCCTAGCTCCTGTCCCACCCGCTGAAAGCGATCAGCGAATGTCCGGAACGTAATCGGACCGTTACGGCCCGAGAATTCGGGGAATCTTTCGAGATAGTTGACTCCGAAGGTCATAGGGTCGATCGCTTGTCCGCTCATAATGGCGTTAGCGGATGCGGCCATGTCGGCTTTAATGTCAGTAAGAGTCTGTTGGAGACTGTCCAATTGTACTTTGATGGGGTCCGTCATTGTTTTTACAGTTTTCAGATCCTCGAAGAAGGAGTCACTGAACTGCCACAGCGGTTGGCTGGGTTTCACAAAAGACGGGGGAGTTGGGGGTGAAAGTGGTCTCTCTTGAAAGATCTGAGCCTGGCGTTTCGCACGGCTTTCCCTTCGTTTAGCCCTAGCGGCTGCTTGTTCCTTGGGAGCCTTTCTGGGAGGTCCGAACGGGTTCAAGAACGAACGGGGGTTTTTCTTCGACGTTGCGTCGGATAGTTCTGAGCGGGGTGGAGATCCCGAGTCAGGTAGAATTTTAGAAGAGCTCGTAACGAACTCAGAGGGAAAAAAGGTGGCGAAAGAGGAGGGGTAAGGTGGGGAAATACGCAAAAAGCCGAAAGACGGGAAAAAGGTGCTTTTCCTAAGGCCAACGGCCAAAAAGTCCAACCCCAATCGGTCCTTCCTTGGCTGGAGTCCGGAGACCCGGGGCTGTCGAGCTGGAGAGCTGAAGCTGGGGAGCTGGGGCTGGAGAGCTAAAGCTGGTGAGCCGAAGATCCGAAGCTGGAGAGTTGAAGCTGGGGAGCTGGAGAGCCGAAGCTGGAGAGCTGAAGCTGGAGAGCTGGAGCTGGAGACGTCCGCACTGTGAGGTGCAAACGACGAAGAGAGACCAGCACTTCCCCGTCTCGCCTACTTCTACCCAGTCCGCTGGGTGGAGTCTCTTGCTACCGAGGCAGCTCCACCCCTCCTCCCCTGAAGCGTGCTCTACTCCGCCCCTCCTGGGTCTACCGTAATCGTGCGGTTAATCCCGGGCGCGAAGGTCAAACCTAATCGCGCGAACCACTCTGTGTTTGCCAGGCGTCCCATAAAAACATCTGCGGAACGGGTCGGAAAGGTCAGCACTGTTTGCGCGAGGCCCACAAACGCGTATGCCGCCATCGGATTGCGCGCTCGAGTGTAATCTAGGGGTCAACCTATTGCGCCACACTACCTGCCGCTCGGCCAAGTAGGCCAGATGCGTCGTAAACAACCCTAAACGCGCGCCAAAAAGCTCGCTTGCCGGTGTGTGTAAACGGTGTGTATCGCGGCCAAAAGGTCACGATCGGCTAAAGGATTCAATTCTGCCCGTGCGAAGCTACCGTAATCTAGAAAACGCTGCAACCTGGTATCCTATCTGCTGAGTTGGCAAAGACTAAAAAGCATGTGTTTGACGTACAATCCCACGAAACGAGCAAAAGGACTTAAATGTTTACGAAAAGAACACCAATCTAGAAAAGTGATGGGGATTCGCCACTGGTCTCAGCTTGAAAGGCTAGACTACGACTTCGAGGGAAGGAGTCTGCCGGTGGGTTATACTCTACTTGGGTACAAAGGAGTTCGCCCTGTTAAGAAAAACCATAAAAGACAACGACAGAGTTAATAAGAACCTGGCCAGGTTTGCTCCAAGCAAGAAAAATCTAAGATACTTCTGGGGGAAGTGTCCTCACTCCGCAAACTTTGAACTAATGATCCCATGGAGAAGTAGTTCGCTAAGAGGCACCCGGACAATCTTCGGTGCCCGCGGCCACAACTTGAAGGTGTTTAAAACCCGAACTGGGTCTATGCCTTGGAAAGGGACGTTTTTCGGGGGGAAAAGGCAAAAGAGGTCGCTTTAATTCACACTTCGACATGTGCGTGCGTCTGCGTCACAGGACGTGTGACATTCAGCGCAACATCCCAAGAACCATTCTCACTTGAACGTGACTATTTCGGTCATTCGGGTGAAATTTGGCACAAAAAGATACCCACTTATCTAGTAACCCAGGCAGAACGCTCAGGCTGGGTAGATTCAAATTCACTTCTAGGACCCGAACGCGTCGGAATGAAACGCGAATGAAAATGTGCTTTGCCCTGTTAGACATAAACCAATTCTAACCATTTTCTGGTGTGTGGTCAAGCGTGCGGTGGTTCGCAAAACGCCATACTTGTAACGTTCGCTAGGCGCTAGTCAACGGTCGATTGGCGGCATGACCGGACTGAAAGGTTCATCGGGGAAAGTGGACCCGGAAGGAAAAAGGCAAGTGATGAGACCAGTTGGGGAATGGCGGCTCCCTGCCTGCATACCCGCAGAGCACTGAAACAAAGGTGGGATTTGCTTAAAGGTGCGAAAATGCAAGGATCAGCGAAAAGTCGCCGAGTCTACTATAGGTTCTTTAGAAGTACTTTGTCAGTGTCGTTCTGTTATCGGGGCTAGCGGCAAAAATAATTTGTCAAAAACGATAAGTACGAGGAAGCCATTGTGAGAGACGTGGTGACCTCAACAGTACTTTGGAGCAGAAAAACGATAAAAGTCAAATAGAGTATTAAACGAGGGGGAACTCAGCAGATCCAGGTTACCCCTAAACACGACGCGTACTATTCAAAAATCCGACAAAACTCAAAAACGCGAGTGATCAGTTCGGCTCTAAGCCTTATCGTTTTTTTGAAATCGAGCGCGGCTGGGTGACGTTAAGATACAGGGCAGACATACGAAATCATGGTGTAAAAACGCTTGCGAGGTCATACTAGCAGGCACTTCAGCATGCCCAAAGTGAAATACCGCCGCGCGAGGGGGATTGAGACAAGATAGTAACAGAAATCGAGGGCAGGGACCTCCAAAATGTCAACAAACCCGACTTCCTGTAATTAACCTCTGAATCCTAAGTGCCCTGACATTAGGGGCGCGAGCCGAGTTCTACTCGAATCCTGTATATCTGTCTCTGACTAGATTGAGTATGAGGATTCCAACTCTATTCGGAAATAGTTTGTGAAGA
>KN167270.1:13028-24463 GCA_000757745.1 Steinernema scapterisci
TTCTATTCATTGGAACTTACTCGGATATTTGTCTTGGTCATAAACATGCTCACGTAAACCGAAGGAAACGATTCCAAAGACATACATGACGTAGTCCTTCACCACAAACACTCCAGATCCGCTGTCCCCCTTAAAATGCATATCAAGTATTTGCATGTATTAAAGTGATAAGACCTACCTTCGCATTTCCATAGTTTTTCATACCGCCACAGAATGTAGAACCGGCGATCCAGTGGTAGACTTTCCTTAAAATGTGCTGTTATTGACACCAGCAAAAACATCAAACTCTTACTGGCATTCCTTTGTCTCGTAAATCGGGACGATAGCGTATCGCAAGAAAGATGAATCTTCCTCTTTTCCGTAAAGGCCTAAGAAATGGGTCATTAATGCCTTTGAAGGCAGCAGTTACCGAAACCGGTTGTAGCGATCTTCATGTCTCGAGTCACTCCTGAGTCGTCCGCGAGAACTCGAGCGGGCTGGACTTCGGCTGTCCACACGAATTTTCCGTCGATCTGTAAGGTTGAAGTAGTTTGCTTTGTAAAATTAATTAAAAAACCCGGATGATGGCGACGTCGTTCCTTTTGGTCTTCTGATCATATTGCGGATGGACTGTGATGCTCTCCGCACTGAATGTTGACTTCTGTCTGGGTGGAATCGCCGCGGTGGCCTTATCAATCGTTCCAACGTACGCCATTCCTTTGATGACGGTTCCCTGGCAGCAGTGGCCCGCTGTGACAAGATGTTTCTCGTCTAAGATGACAGCGGAACATTCCCCCCGATAAAGAGTGCCGTTCGGATACTGTTTTCTGAAGGCTAATCTTCCGACGGACTTGAACTGTCCCAGTTGTGCCTCCTTTCCATTAATGACCTTCAAAACTTTTAGTAAACGTAAAGTAAAAGTAAACCAACCCCTAACGAATGGTCAGAGTGGGCCGGCGGTCCGGTTAAAAGCATGTCAAGAATAGCCACTGGACCGGGATGGAAGACGCGAAAATACGCTGCCAGCGCAACTAGAGCCGACAGGACAACCATTCTTAAACAAAAACTATATTATTAAAACTTCATTCAAAGAATACAGGAAAGGCACAAGAACGTTATAAAACACTTCCGAATGCGTACCTTTCAAACTATCAAGAGAACTGGGATTTGTAAACAGAAATTTTGGCGCGACAACTATTATTTAGTTAAATAAATCTGCCAAAGTCGCTAAGTAATTTAAGAAATGGAAGGAAAATACACACGCGAGAACTCAATCAAACCTCTAAATGGCACAGATGCTCCACTCATTTGCTTCCTTTATCTTGCCATCAAGAGCTTCCTTGGAAAAGAGATTATCATGGCACGTCGATTGACATTCTGACTTTGATAACGGCATGACTACCGAAAAAAACGGCATTTACCGCAATCTAGTGCGTCATGTGCTCCAGTGCCACGTCTTTCCTCGTTTTATGAACTTTGATAGAATTGTGGGGTGTACTGTGGGTTTGGATTTAGTGCTGTATTTATTTTTGGCAGATTCTGAAAAATTGTCGGAAGCGTATTCGAATTTCTGGGTTGAGAATTTTCGGATCTTGAATCCCAGAGATCGCCTATCCTGAAAAATTCGTCAACTGTTTAAAAGCAAACTGCTTACAAGGGAACGTTCAGACATCGACCTTACGGATTGGGCACAAAGATGGGACGTTGGACAACTAAAAATTCCATTAAATTTGAGGTGCCGAAGTGGACCTTTTGCCTAAAAGATGTCATGACATCAGCGTCAAACGACAAGAGCGCTAAACAACAAAATAGCCAACGACATAAGCGCCAAGCGACAAGTGCGCCAAACAGTAAATGCCCCAACGTAAAGTGCGCTAAACCCTTCCACAAGTTTCGGGGAATTCTCAGCAGATTTTAAGCTACACAGATCGGTTTTCAACGTTCTTTGGGTTCTAGAACTGTTTTAATCAGGTTCCAAAAGTGTCGCCTTAAGCCCGGAACTGTCGCCTCAGGCCTACACACCCCGTCTGCAGGCGTCTACGGCGCGGGGAAAATAGGTATTCGTCTGCGGCGGCCCCTGAGCCTAAGCCTTGCAGCAAGTGTCGCCCTCTAGTACTATTCCCGCTGCTTGAAATGTGGTCTGTTCGCAGGTCAAAGTCTGTTTGAAAAGCAAAGCCTTCACATTGATAGCATCTTTGGAACTCAAAAACTGGGCGTAAGCACAAGCTAATTCGCGCTGATGTCGTTTAGCGCATTTGTCGATGGCGCTCTTGTTGTTGGCGCTCATGTCGCTTGGCGCTCGTGTCGTTGGCGCTCTTGATTTTTGGCGCTAATGTCGGTACACCTGCCTAAAATCTCCTAAAATTTGATGGAATTTTTAGTTGGCCAAGGTCCGATCTTTCTGCCAAATTCTGCCAGTCGATGTCTGAACGTTCGCTCGTTAGAAGAATCTCTTGAAAAATCTTGCGAGCTCTTAAACGTCATCACACAACCAAAGATAGAAGACACTTTATTACACTGGGGAGGAGTTGACGTTGATCTCCCATTTAGATAACGTAGATAACGCAACAAAGCGGGCTAACACAATGAATATGCGTGGAGGAAATGTGCGTGGAAAGAAAAACTGCGGAACAGCCAATCGAGTATTGACAGCAACCTGAAAACGTGCCGGACAAGGAAAAGCTACGTTTGAGATATGATGAAACTTTGGACGTTGATGATCGATGCTTGACATTGTTGCAAGCCGTGAAAATTCTACATCGCAAATCTGCAAATTTCATAACTTTTGAAATGTGTGGGCATTAGCTGAGCAAGAAGATTGATGAGCAGATGTTTTCGTAAGCTCAAAATCAATTTGGAATTTTTGCCAGTCGAAGCTGCCAGTCGAAGACGATCAACTCCTTAATGTCAAAGTTATTTTAGATTTCGAGTTAACTTGAGCTCAAAATATATGTGCACATTTACGGCACTAGGAACCGTTAGCATTCTGGAAACAACGATGCTGTGTATATGAGCAATGCCAAATTTCTACTAACATAATGTGTATACATATAAAAAGACTCACGGACATGGCAGACCATCTGTTTAATTGGTCCCACCACTTCTTTTGTTAGGAAAGCTCTCGCGCTCGTTTCTGAAGTTATTTGTGTGCTAATTGTGTCTGATTTAGTTGACATCCTTTCGTTGAAGTATGATACCAGAGAACAACTCGTCATTCCTGAAACTCGCCGTCAACTTGCTTAGCCTGCACGGAAACGAGCCTGTGGTCATATCGCCGCTTTCCATATGTACGGCTATGGGAGTCCTCCAAGCCGGGGCTCGAGGCAAGACACAATCGGAGATTAACGATGCGCTTTTTGGAGGTAACTCATATCATTCCAGACAGGGTTTCAATCGATTTTCAGGCAATGACAGCACCAGGATAAATGCTTACTTTTCTTCACTGTTGCCCATTTTAAAAGAGCCGAGAGTGAAAACAGCTGTTTACGTTGCGGTGGGTCTTGAATCTCAAGAATCCAGTTTTATTGCTTCTGTCTTAGGATCAGTGTCTATTGAAACCCCAGTACCACAAAACAGTATCTTCCGCCTACTCCGCCGCCGTTGAGAAAGCCGACTTTTGCTCAGATCCAGAACGAGAACGACAGAGAATCAACAAGTTTATCGAGGACGCCACTGAAGGACGGATTCGAGAGGTACTACAATCTGGACAGCTGAATCAGAGCACGTCTTTGGTGATTGTCAACTGCATTTACTTCGCTGCGGCATTCACAAACTCATTTTCTGGAAGCGACACGGGATTTGAGAGATTCAACAACGAAGATGGATCGACGAAGATGGTGAGTTTCAGACTTGTCCTGGATTCCTGCCAAATGCAGGCTTAAACTCTTAATTTACTCTCGATTTCCAGGTCGAAACAATGCACGGAAAAATGAAATTTGATGAAGATGCTGGCTTTCCACGTTTTCTCTCCTCTGATCACTTCGAATACGCCGATTTCTGCTTCAACTGCTATGATCCCGAAAGCTACCGTTTGTTCCTGATTGTCCCAAACCAGAAATCCTCGCTTTCTGCTGTTAGGGAACACCTCCAGAACGATCCCGAAGCTCTTTTATCGCTATCTCAGAAATCCGTCGGTGTCGACATTCTCCATGTCCAAATGCCCAAATTCAAAACTGAGTTTATGTCAGATTTGAAGCCAAAGCTTGGATCACTTGGAATTAAAGCCGCTTTTGGAGGAGCTGACTTTTCGGGAATCACGGATGGTTCGGCTAAAATCGATTTCATCATACATAAGGTGAGAGAATCGTTAAAGTTTATTAGGTTTTAACTGTCATTTTAGGTCAATTTTGAGATTGACGAAGAAGGAGTGAAAGCGGCGGCTGCTACAGTAATGTCAATTTCGTGTTTCTCAGGAATTATCTGTGAGAAACCGCCCGTAGAAGCTCGGATTGTGGCTGATCGACCCTTTCTGTATGGTGTGATGTTTAAGGATGTGCCTCTTTTTGTTGGTCAGTATTATTGAGGAACATAAATATTGAATTTGTGGTTAGTTGGAGCGTGTTTGGGCGTGTGGAAGGGAAAGATTAAGAAGCATTTAGGTCAGCCGTTCTGGTTAACCACAAAAGCTTTTTGGGGTTATCACGTCTTTCGAGATCAATCTTGAGCGTGACTCCGTGGCGCAACGGTAGCGCGTCTGACTCCAGATCAGAAGGTTGCGTGTTCGAATCACGTCGGGGTCAGAACATTATTTTGGCAGATTTAATCGGTTTTTGCACGTTTTTGATCATTTTCTTTCAAAACTAAAGGCATGAAACTTTTTATGGAGGTTTATAAGAACTCCAACAGCTGTAGGTCGGAAACAAAACGAACGGAAACGTGCTTCAGAACATATGTGTCCCAAGCGTTTCCAGTTATCAGTCCTCGGTAGTATAGTGGTGAGTATCCGCGCCTGTCACGTGCGAGACCCGGGTTCGATTCCCGGCCGGGGAGTAACCTTTTGCTTTGTTGTTTAAGAGCAAATAATCAACTTTTGCTTAAATTTTGCTTTCGGCGACGCCTAAAAAGCTTTGAAGAGAATGGAACAATTCTGCCCATTTATAAGCCAACTGATTAACTAAGATTCTCGAAACAAATAACAGTCACAAAGCTGTCAGCCTAGACTCAACACTGTTACGCAGAATTGCTTTCAGCGATCTCGTGGTGTAGTGGTTATCACATCTGTCTAACACACAGAAGGCCGGCGGTTCGAGCCCGCCCGAGATCAGATATTTTTTTAGGTTTTTGACTTCAAACAGAACTTAATACTGCTCATAACTTTTCGTGGAAGGCTCTAATCTTCATTTTCTCGACGGAATTGGATTCCCCGTCAAAAACTGGGTTAGAATCAACTCTAAACGGCACAACAATTTTTGAGTCGATTTTTGACAAAAACACTGGATCTTTTAGCCTTAGGATTTTTTCAAAATCGACCCAAAAAATTGTTGTGTCGGTTAATGTCGATTCTAATCCAGTTTTTGACGTAGAATCCGAATCCGTTGAAAAAATGAAGATTGGAGTCTTCTATGAGAAGTTATGAACGTTTTTAGATTGAATCTTAAGCAGTTTTTTCGCATCGGTTTTGAAATTTTAAAATGCGCATAACTTCTCATAGAAGACTCCAATCTTCATTTTTTCAACGGATTCGGATTCTACGTCAAAAAATGGAGTAGAATCGACATTAACCGGTTAAATAATTTTTTGCTCAAATTTGGCAAAAACACTGGACTATAGCCTTAGGATTTTTTCAAAAATTGACCCGAAAATTGTCTTGCCGATTAGAGGTGATTCTAATCCAGTTTTTGACGGGGAATCCAATTCCGTCGAGAAAATGAAGATCAGAGCCTTCTATGAAAAGTTATGGACATTTTAAAATACCAAAACCGATGCGAAAAAACTGTTCAAAATTCAATCTTAAAATGCCCATAACTTCTCACAGAAGGCTCCAATCTTTATTTTCTCAACGGATTCGGATTCCTCGTCAAAAACTGGGTTAGAATCGACATTAACCGGCACAACAATTTTTTGGGTCGATTTTGAAAAAAACCTATAGTCCAGTGTTTTCGTCAAAAATCGACCCAAAAATTGTTGTGCCGGTTAATGTCCATTCTACTCCAGTTTTTTACGTAGAATCCAAATCCGTTGAGAAAATGAAGATTGGAGTCTTCTACGAGAAGTTATGGGCATTTTTAAATTTAAAGTCGGCTAGCTTTCTTAGCAAAAAGAAAGGCCACTGACCGAAGTCGAACCAGCCACTTTTCGCATAACAGGCAAACGCGTTTACCACTACACCAAACACACATTATAAAACAGGTGATTACAGGCGTATATGATTTCGTTCTGCAAAATATTTAGACGATATTTTAACGCAAAATAAGCGAAAGCAGCCTAAACATAAGGCGTAAGCCTAGGCCTAGGATCCTACACTAATGTAAGCAAAATTAAATTAGAATTAGTTAGAATTTAAATTAAAAGCAAGATTAGTGACATTATGCGTATGTAAAGCCTCATTTTGCGTTTTTTGTAGTTTTTCTGTAATTTTTTTTCGGCTTGAAGCGGCAGAAAATTAATTTAGTTTCAGTAAAAACGTACTAAAAACAGAAATACGCCGAGAGGACTCGAACCTTGGACCTTCAGGTTGACAGTCAAGGACCTTAACCACTATGCTATTTGCTTATGTAAACTTAGGTTATTAACTGTGTATATGACCTCGGGTTTGTTTTGCAATGATAACAAATTGAAGCTTGAATCCTTGAATCAAGCACATCGTTCTCCGGACTTCGTGCTAGTGTTCTTCTCATTCAAGCGATGTGGGTTTGGCTGGAGCATAAACGCTGTTTTTTCTCCAGGTCGAAACGTAGGAGCATAAATTCCGTTGTTTCCTGAGGTAAGATTTCGGAATTTGGTGTCTGTTAAGTCGGCGGTCTTCTTGGATCAAAGGTGCCAAGAGACGCTTCATTAGCGGCGGTGGCCCAGATAATGTTCGAAGAGTGGCGGCGACCTCTCCACTTGTTCCAGGTGATAAGTGGTCGTGGCCACTTTTGGGACGCTGAGGCCGCTACTGAAGTTGCCGCTCAGGAGCTTAGGAGCTGGATTTGGAGATTCCTTGGGTCCCGGAGAACTCAAGTGAATCGTTCCTAAACTGCCCCGAGTCCAACTTTATCGATCTCGCATTCCAATCAGCATCGTTTCCTGTCCCAACACCTCGTTTACAAGTTCGCACTCCAATCCGACGCCAACTAAGAACAGATTTCGGCCATTTTCAACGCATTCTGCCTTCTAAGAGCTTCAGTTTCGCCTCCTTAATTCCCGAATTTCAGCCGAAATTGTTGAAATCCAGCTAATTCCGAACAGGGAAAAGTGCGAACGACTCGAGGCGCCGGCGAGTTCCAAGCGGTCACACGTGGCCGTAATGACCTCTTAGGATGAAAGTGAGAGAGGCGTGGGGCAACGTTTGAGGTGCGCCGAGCGATCCAGTCACAACTGTGCTAACCCCGACGAAATGGGTGCTCTGCGATTTGCCGCTCTCCTCTTCGCGTTCCTCGGCGCCTGTCTTCCCGTAAGTTTTGGGATTCGGGGATGAGATCTTGAATGCTCTGATTTCAGGCGTCTTCCCAAGCGAAGGGAATCCTGGAAATCGACCAACTCTCCTACCACATCCTGGGGGATCTCAGAACTCGTCCCGACGCCCTCGACTCCTATTCTCTCCGAATCTGCCTCAACGTCTCTCGCCACTGCGGCAAATCCGAGATTTTGGACCTGGAACGAGATAAGCCCCATGGACTCGTTCGCTTCGAGGAGGACAGCCACACTTGGGTGAGTCGCTGAGTTTCCTGAGATTCTTATCCAAGATCCATTTTCAGCTCGGCCATCACCTGAACTTCGACCTGATCAGCTCCTCCGGGGACAGGCGGATGTTGGCTTCGGCTGGGATCTCCAGGGGCGACATCTCGAATTCTCTCTTCCGCCGCCACGAGTGGACTTCGGCGACTCTCGTGGAAGCGCATAATCCTTATTTCTCGATCTCCTTCCGCCATCGATTTGTCTGCGAAGAGGGATTCCACGGGACCAAGTGCAACTTCAGGTGGGATTTTAGCTCTCTGGGGGCTCTTTCAAGTTCTTGTCATTTAAGGGAATCTCCTGACTCTCCCACGGACCAAAAGGAGACTCCATCTAGCCCCAGTCCTTCCACTCCTGTCAATCCCCAAATCTCCTTTTCCGAATCCCAAATCGGCCTCTTTATCTACGAACACATATTCACTCTCCTCCTTGTGGCGGCGCTTCTCCTCTTCACTCTCCTCATCTTCCTGGGGATCTGCCTGACTTACCGTAACCTCAAATCTTCGCAAAATGAGCTGGAAATCGACCCAGAAAAGGTAAATCTAAATCTCTAATTTCCCGTTCTCAATTCTCTCGTTCCAGGCCAGCATCTCGACCGTTTCTTCCTCGGTGAGTCTGAACTCAAGACCAGAGATTCTCGTGGAAACTGTCTCCGAAGGGTACTGTAGTCAAGCCGTATGACCCCGATAAAGACTCACAAAATAGATGTTTATTTCAAAAATACAAAAAGCGATAAAATCATAAATATGAATCTCTGTCACAGGTATCCAAGTCGCCCGAAATCCGCCTCATTCGCTTTCCGGGGAGGGAGTATCCGGGTTCCACCCATTCCCGGGATAATATTGCTGGTTGGGGTACTGTACGTTAGGATAATAGCCGAGATTGGGGTTGGGAGACTGGGTAGAGTAGGGCGGAGAGACTGGGTATGGCGGAGAGCCGTTCTGGGGCAAGTTCTGGGCGTAGTAGTTCTGGACGAATTCTTGGTTCGCGGGGACCATTCCAGGCAGGGCCAAGTTGGGGATGGGCTGCGCGTTGGGCTGGAACGCGGTCTTTGGAGGTTGCGGGGCGAATCCTTGATAGCCGTAGGTCATCCAGTGGTCATAGAACATCTGGGGAGAGGCTGGGTATGATCCTGGGGCCAGTGGGGAGACGTAGTGGCTTGGGAAGGAGTAGTTGGGGCAGGAAATCTAGAAATGGAGTCATTAGGACAGGTTTAGGCTTGGAAATACTCACCGCGACGTTGGGATCTCTGGTGTAGAGTCCCTTTGTTCTCTTGGCTTCGGCCTGTCCGCCTCCGCTGGTTCGCTTCCTGCTGAGCACCTTGCATTCCACCGTTTTCAGGTACGCAGCAATCTGCGAGAATCCATTGTCCCACGCGTGATTCTCGGCAGTCTTCTTCATGTCGTCCTCGAGAGTCTTGTCCGCTCCCAGCGAAATCAGCTCCACGATGATTTCCGAGTTACCGTATCCAGCCGCGATCATCAGCGCCGTCCTGTTACTCGCGTCCAGGGCGTTCACGTCGAACTTGTCCGACGAGTCCAGTCTCGCCGTGGATAGCACCTCAAGTGCGGGGAGATTGTTGGCCTGGGCGGCAAAGTGGAGGGCAGTTTTCTTGTAGTACGTTCCCAGGGAACTGGCGCCGGAGAATGACACCTTGGCGCCCTTCTGGATCAGCAAGCGGCCCATTTCCTGGTCATGGACGTATTTCGCCCACAGCATCAGGGGAGATTCATTGTCGCAATTGACGCAGCTTGGGTCTTGAATCCGGCCTGAATCCAGGAGTAGCTTGACCATGCCCAGATTCTTGGCCAGGACTGCGCGGTGCAGGGGAGTTTGGCCGAAAGAATCCGCGATATTCGGGTTGGCGCTCTTCTTCAGAAGGTCGGAGAGGAGTCCAAGGAATCCTCGATCAACGGCCAAAGCGATCGCGGTGAGACCATCTCCGTTCTGTGCGTTCAGAAAGCTGGAGTCCGGAGTCTGAAGTTGGCCTTCGAGCTTTGTCCTAAGCGCTTGCTCGTCTTGGGAAACGGCGATTTCGTTCAAGAACGTGGCGGAAGGCAGGAACCACGCGGAGGTAATGCTTGAGATGTCCAAGACGCCTTTGTATACGTTTTGGGGCTTCAGGAGATGTGACAGGGAGCTGCCTGGACCCCATATCAGAGGCTCGGAGCTGTACTTTCCTCGCCGGGTCTTCTGGACGTAGCCTTTAAGGGCGAAAATGGCGATGGCGGCGACAACGGCAGCGATATAAAGAGGCCACAGGGGTTCTGCGATGGGAGGCAGAGTCGCGCTAGGGCCTTGGACAACGGCGGCTGCAACTCGGTACTTAGGAATCTGGAATTTCGGAATTTAGGCGTCAATTTACGGGATTTAGATGATACCTGAGGTTGATTCACGATCTGTCTCGTAAGCTCCATGAGTTCTTCTAAACTGGGTCTGAGTCCAGACGGAGTTTGAGGATCCAGAACGATCTTTAGGTAGCTGTAGTCGCTGGAGTTCTTGGAGAGGTCGATTCGGCCTAAAATGGGAATTCATAGGATTGTCAAGACCATCAGGCTTACCCAAAGTCTCCTTCCTCTCCGCGCTGTATCCAAACACTTCTTCCTGGCCATCGATATCCTTAAGAATCGCAAGATCAGCTCCCGTCAAGTCGCTAAGGAGCATCCTCAGCTCCTCCACGTAACCCGAATCCATAGGCTCCGGAAGCTTGACGACGACAGCGATGGAGTCCGGATCCTGGCCTTCGCAGTCTCCGGAGTCGTTCCAGCATTCGGGGTTGTTACACATCGGGTCGCAAACTCCGTTGGCGGCTCTCTCCCGACAGTAATTGTAGTCCAGGCACTTCGTGGGACGGATTTCGCAGTGAGGCCCTTTGGCGAAGATGGAGCACGAGCACTGGGGGTTCCTGACAATCGCAAATTAAGATCTCGAGCCTAATTAAGATGGCTTACCCTTCCTGGTCCATAGCACAGCTCCCTCCATGACATTCCCAGTTGCTGCAGTTCCACTGGAAATTCTGGTACTCGTTAATTTCGCAATTCAGTCCGTTGAATCCAATCGGACAATCGCAGCTGTAGTCTCCGGGAACCCCGTAAAAGTCGTCTTCCTCGTTGTGGCAGATGCCACCATTCTGGCATGGATTTAGGTCACAAGGGGACGCGGACGCCCAAGATAGGAGCAGAATCACCAAGCCGGCAGTTCTGAGCATGGCAACGGTTGGGAAATGAAGATAACGGAGCGAAGGAAGCGAACAAACGAGGATGGCTGGGTGTGGCGTTAGCCATACTTAAGGTGCCAAAGTGCCCTTGGAATTGCCCCGGAAGTGTGGACGCGAGATGGCATCAATTTGTGACAATGCGATCAAAAATCGCGCGAATGGGGAATTGAGAGGGTGCGAAGTGGAGGAGATGTCAGAGTTTCGTGTTCCCATGCACCTGTGAAGAGGCATGTGGTGTGTGGTGGATGGGTCCTGGACGGAAAATGGGCCAAGGATACGTCAAGTAGGTCAGCCAGATACAAGAAGCGAGCCAGCGGAGGCGGACAGGCCGAAGCCAAGAGAACAAAGGGACTCTACACCAGAG
>KN167275.1:43751-56625 GCA_000757745.1 Steinernema scapterisci
CCGAAAGGCCGTTCTTCTCACTATCGATAAGATGAGGCTGGAAAAGGACTTCAGGAGCCTCGAACCGTTCGCCTCCGACTTTAATAACGCGGCCGTCGGGAAGCTAAACACGAATTAAATTGAGTCAGGCTCGCATCCAAACATACCGTGTAGGGCTCGGTGAGCACAGTTGTTTCCAAGGCCAACTTCTGTTCTTGCTCAACGTCGTAGGCCACATAACACAGTTTCTCCTTCAGTTGTCGAATGGTTTCGAAGTCCGCCGAGTGGTTGAACGCGTATCCTCGTTTCAGTAAAAGCTGAAGCATCGTTAGGAGAGAGATACGGACTTTGGAAGCATACCTTTATCAAATAGCGCGTGATATCACGTCCGGCGATGTCGAGCCGCCTCGTCAAATGGCTCATCGCGTATCCCTGGAAAATTCAGGATTATACCTACAATTTGCACTTACATGACTCACCTCAAAAACAGGACAGATATGCGTGACTCCATCGCCACTGTCGACGACGACTCCTGTGAGCAGTCCTTGAGCGTATAGTGTCAAAACGGCCTAAATCAAGTTTTCATAACTTTCCTTAAACCCACTTCTTAGCTTACCTGAATCGCGATGTAAACTGAATCGAATCCATACTGCTCGAACATGACTTGGAGAAGCTTTTCGCGATTGCTGTTCGGGTTCATCGGCGGTTCTGTCAGCAGCAGTTTGCATTCCTGAAACCCAACAATCATGCGCCTATAATGTTTTCTATTCAACTCACTTTGGGATCGATATCCAGTTTTTCCGGACCGAACGTATGGTCCCATACGTGTCCCATATCGTCCCAGTTCTTGACAATTCCGTTTTCCATCGGGTAGTTCACCTCGAGTTGTTCGCGCAGCTGCGAACATTCTTCTCCGACCATTATATCCTAAAACACGAGATTTCGTTAAGAAGATCCATAAAAGCGAGCGATTACCTTAATGGCGATATTTCCAACACGCTGAGATGAACGGAGAATCGGTCTTCCGACGATCGAGGGGAAGATATGTGCTGGAAAGTTGGAGCCCGCATATCCACATTTAACGAACTGAAACCAGGGATCAGAATTCTGTGCAATCAATATGCTTTTCTGGCTATATAACCAACCATCTGCCGGAAATCAAAATTCATGAATTGCAGCACATTAAAAATCGCACCAATAGAACGCAAAACTGGCACAAGAATTCGGAATTTCGCTACTAAACTTCGAATGGGCATTCTCGGCGATCGAACTCCCGCCACCAAAATTACCCGCTAATCTCACAAATTGAAAATGAAGCAAAACTTACCCCAGAGCCGTTGTCGACGACGATGATCTTGCGGCCCTGAGAATCCATGGCAGTACCCAGTAACAAGCTCTGAAATGAACCACGAATCAGCACGGAGAACAGAAATAAGAACGCGACTTCGCACGGTCGAGAACGTTTACTAGCGATGGGAGAAGGCAACTCGAGTTGGAGCGATGAATCAGCGGCGCTAGGAATTGATTCGACGACGCTGCTAACGCCGGTCGACAGGCCAACTACGGCAATCGTTTACTCTCTTCTCGCTGGGCGTCGCTTTTGTAATCTCCCCGCTCGCCGCCGTTCTTGGGAAGCGCATCTTAGGATGGTGACCGGCTTTCAAGCGCAGGAATTCCTACCTAAACACGGGTTAACGAGATTCTAGGGAGGGAAACAAGAATCCGGAATCCAGATTTCGAGGGCCGCTGAGGTCAGGTCGCTCATCTGCACCCACAGAGGACCAGGCGGCTGATTCACTTCGCCTTCCGCGCAAGACCACGCCGAACTGGAAACGTCAGTCTGTGCAACTTCGATCACCTTCGAGTTCCCCTTCCCAACCACCAGAAACGATCTGCGCCCAGAATCTCCAATTTTCGGATTAAACCTCTTCGGGGTTCATCTCGCAAGAGCGGAAGCGAGTTTCTGGCTTGTTTTACGGTTTATTGTGCGTCAGAGGGCTCAAGCGATGCGAAAACATCAAATTTCGAAGAGAAACCGCGGCAGAATCGTCGGCGTTTCGGCGGAGAATTCCTCGCTGAGCAGAGAAGCCGTGTTGTCGTCGTTGTCCTCGTCGTTTTCGCCCAGCGAGGACAGCACGCAAGTGTCGGCGCCCATGTCCACGAGGGCCGTGACCTCGTCGGGAGATTTCAGGTTGTAGGCCGAGTAGGAACCATGAGGCACCCACTGGACGCCGTCTTCGGTTAGAATCATCTGGCGAGTCATCGGAAGGCAGAGTGCCGTTTGCGTGGACCGAGTGCAGCTCTTGCACAGTTTCTCCTCCATTTTCGTGCGTTCTTCGAAACACTGAAACAATGCACAAGTGAAAAGTGGGGGCGTCGCGCCCAAATGAGTAGTTTAGGATTATTTTGCGGTGATTCAGTGGCTCGGAATCAAATTTTGATGTTGGTGTGAGAGTCGATATTCTGTGAATTCCTTTTAGAGGAATTTTTTGTTTGCAGAAGTTGGTATGAGGTCCATGCATACTGTAGTGAGGATATGAGGAAGTCGTGGGAATCCCATTTTCAGAATAATTCATGGACTTTTTGTTTAGATTCGTTTTTGGGGAAATTTTTGTTGCGTGAGGAAGTGAAAATGTGGTCTGGGAGAATCGCTGCAAGGGCGACGCGAGATGAGTGAAACGAAAAAATCGTAGGAAAAGATTCGGGGATTCTCTGGCCGAACGCCATTGGAATTCTGAAGTCTCCAAAACTTAAGATTACTTTTTCGAAGCTTTCACGAAATCGATAGGATAAAAGAACGAAAAGTGTTGCTTACCTGGAGTATTCCAAGAGTTGTGGCGTCCAAAATAGATCCTCGAGTAATGCTGTCCCTGTGCTTCCCGGCTTCGTAGGTCTTCCGCATCTTGTTTTGGAGAAGATTGAGAACCATGGAAACTAATGACAAGCCAATGAGAATAAAGCCAAACATAATTAGAAGTAGGTTGGGATTATTAGGAACGAGGTCGCCAAGCCCGATCGTGGTCAAAGAGATGAAGAAGAAATAGCAGGCTTCGAGGAAAGTCCAGTTGATACCCCAATAACTAATAACGGTGGAACAGAGCCAGATCCACATGAGAATCAGGCCGACAGCTGAAACGTGGACTTTCAGATTAAGAACTGTCACACAGCGAAGAAACCTGCGTAAAGTGGAACGTCGAAGATCGAGAGTTCGTTCCTTTCGCGGAACTCGATGGCCGCCATTTCCTCCATCGACTGCTTTGTGAATATCCTTGAATTCATGTGAATGCAGTTCACGTGAGCGAGGACATACCTGAGAACTCGTCGAATCAACCGCTTGAACTGGTACCAGGGATATTTCATTCCGACCGTGAGCAATTTTCCTAAATCTTGAAGCACAAGTAGAACGAGCGGAATCCCGCCAAGAGCATAAACCATAGTGAGCATTCTTCCCAGAGGTGTCATAGGGTAGATATGACCGTATCCTGAAACGCCGCATTAAAATTGATTCACGAAGCGACCGACCTATCGTGGTGCAAACCGTTCCAGCAAAGAGAATCGCGTTCCAGTAGTTCCATTCCATCTTCTGATCGCTCCAGCGAATCTCCAGTTGGCTTTCGTACCGCTCAAAAGACCTGCAACACCCAGAAGATTACGATATCTCAACCTTCCACTCACTCGTTCAGATGCGCTTGGATTCTTTTCGTCGTTCTTCCTTTGATGTAAACCAGATAGTTTGAGTTATTGAAGAGTTCGGACATCAGAGAGCCGATAAAAACGGATCTATTCTTGGCGATGTTCTGAAACGAGTCACTTAGGGAGTGATGGGTTAGGGCGATTGACTTGCCTGCGTCCAAGTGCCCTTCATGCGGCTCTGAGTTGGGCCTTCGATGATGAGAAAGAGGAAAGCGCCGAAGAACGTGTAAAAGAGGAGGATCAGGATCAGAATGACGTGTTTCAGGCCGTAGTCGTGGTACACCTGCTGCACGAATCGGAAGCACAGTGGCGGTTCTTCTTGAAGTGTCCGTACTTGGCGTTGGCTGGCGGCCGCGAGCTGAAACATTTGCATTATTGTAATTTAACAGCAAAACTCAGAAACACAAAATTTATATTTGTAAACATATGCCTAATTATGAATAAAAGCAGCAGAACGCAGCGCCACTGCAGGTCGCTCGTAAATGATTCGAACGCATTAGGAGAATTTAAATTATGCATGCGCAGCAGAAAACATCAATTTTTAATTGGTTTCTGGAGTAAACACAAATAAGTTATGGAACGCAAATACCGTAAAGGAAAACACTAGTTTCAAACACACTAGGAAAACACTATATAGAGATCCAAACAAAGGCACTCACCGCTCGCGCCGATCTGGCGCCTTCCGCGAGAGCATTCTTCCAGAGCCTCTCGCTCGCCACCGACGCTTCGGGCGGCTTTTCGGATTCCAAAATTGACCCGATCACGTGAATCGACGCACGAAGCCGCCTCGCGTTCTCAGCCGCAAAGGACATCTCGGTCGTCCTCCAGAAGTTGGCACTTATCTCATGGCAGCGGCTTAAAGGCGTCCTTCAATTGGCTCCTTTTGGTCCTCCAAAAAGCCGAAATAAAATTCTCCGTCAGAAATCGGAGCCTCTTGGGATTTCAGAGCGTGAAAAATGACGTTTTCATTCAACGGCGACGGCCGGAGACATTCGAACTTCGGCCCGGAGCAGCGTTCGCCGGCGTCCAGCTCTCGAAGGCGGTCAGTCCAGGCCTAATGAAGCCTGGAGCCACTGGTCCGGCTTGATTCGATTGTCTTTCGTCCCCCGCGGTCACTCGAATGCCGCCGCTAATCGCCCAAAACAACGACTCTTGACCCTGGGATTACGGTGCTTGTGGAAAATGTTTATGTGGTGGAGACGAAAATAGGCAACAAAAGATATTAATTACAGAGCGGCGCGAAATCCGATTATTCGATTCCCGTGACGTCGATGTCAGGGCACTGGTCCATGAAGACTTGGACGATGCGCTCGACCGAAATGCGCTCTTCGCACAGGTTTGCCAGCACGTATACGTACTTCATTGCGTAAGGGTTCTAAACACATGCTTAAAAAAGGAGGATCTGGACCTGAAACAAACGTCGTTGAAGTTGAAACAGGCGCGGTTAAAAGCGTTGACGACGTCGTGATGGCACTCCATCTGAGTTACACCATGCTTCGGGTGCTTCTTGAGCATCTGCCTTTGGCGGTTCGGGTCGTGGATCAGTGCCTGGACGATGTCCTCCATTCGCTCGTAGAGATAATGACGCTTCTAAACACGAAATTCGATTAGCGGAGTGGGCACTCGCCCGAATGTTGCAGGCGCTAAATGTCCCCCGAGGGACGCGGGAACAACAACTCGGACTCTAACGGACCTGGTGGATCATCTGGATCTTCTTCGAAAGCCGCTCCTGCTCGCCTTCGTCGTTCGATTGGTCGATCTCTTTCCGCAGCATCATAATCGGGATCTCCCGGACGTCCCACAATCCTCGGCTCATATCGGCTTCCTAAGAATAATGTAAATTAAAGGTTTCTTCGATTGTGTTTTATAACCGGAAGTTCCTGGAAGATTGGCATCGGCGCCTTCTCGTGGCCTTGGAACTCGGAGACCTTCTCCTGGGCGATATCCATGTCACCGTAGTGCATAACGTGGCTCTTGTCCGTCAGCCGCTTAACGACCTTGAATTGGTCGTCGAGGGTCTCAGCGTTCAAGTCGCTCTTCTAAAGTCAATCTTTGACATCCAAACGACCCTTTTGGCTCACATTGTCCGAATCGGTCATCCAGTTGACGGAGAACTGATCTCCTAGGCACGGCAGTCCCATGTCGTTATCGCAGAAGCAGCCCCAACTGCTCTCGTGAGCATTGGCCGCCGTGATTGCGTACACTGCACGATAAATCATGCATTAAACTTCGTTAAATTCTTTTTGCAAACCATTAATGTCCTTCTTGAGGATGTTCTCGAACATCGAACCGCTCTCGCAGGCTTCCAAGTAGAACGTCAGTTCCTTGTAGCGGTTCTTCGCGTGCATCTGCTTCAGGACGTCGTTCAAGTCCTTCACGGTCAGCTGAAAACCGAGTTCGAGGTTACGGTATAAATCAGACCCCATGTTCCCTCACCATATCAGTCGGGAAAGCGATGAGTCCGACGGCGCCGTGGTCCGAGAAGAACACGAAGACCTTGTCGTTTTTGTTGCTGAAAAGACGGAATCTTTAAGAATTCTAAGCAAGCTGACCCCACCTTTCGATGACACGTCCATTTCCTCCCTTGACGCCCTTCTTGTTGCCCTGGAGAATGGCCAGGAAGTTCTTCGGGTTCACATCTTTGCCGCGGTAATCGATCTTGACGCCTTTGTACACATCGCCTCCGTGGGGCGCATTGAAAAGCTGACCGGGGAATTTGTTGCTGAAAGATTAGATATCACGGAAGGGAAAGTACCACTCGGTGGCTACTCGGACGCAAACCCCAATCATATGATTGTGGGGGAGTCGAGATAAGGAGAGTCCGCACAGCAAAACAACGCTTACTCGGGATGGTCGGCGATATCGTCGTACATCATGGTGATGATGTGGTCAGGGTGGACTCCGTGGGCTTGCAGGACGTGATAGGAATGGCACACATCAGCCTAAACTTGTAAATGAGCTATGAGGTAGGAAGAACGGAACTCACTTGGTGGCGATAGTTGTACCATCCGTTAGACCCGGCGACCAGAAGCGCCCATATCGTTCCTTCCTCCTCGTCCAAGTAAATATCTTCTTCCGAGCTCGAAGAATATTCCCTAAACGAAAACAATTAGAATCGGAAAGTAGCGGAGATCAGCTTCAGCTGGGAACTACCGTACCTTTTCCACGAGGGGATGCTGCCCAGGGCAGTTCCTAAGATGAGCGCCAGCAGGAGCAGAGAATCCAGCGGTCGTCGCATCGCGGCTGACTTCGGTGGTGACTGGCGAGGTTATCGGCGGTCGTTCGGACTTCGAAGGACGCCGGCGAAGAGCTTGTTTGCGTACCGTTCGAAGACGGGGTGATAAGATCGACGGCGGCGGTATTTTTACTCGAAAACCGAAGATGGCTGAACCTGCAAAAGAGTTTAACAAACATCGATTGTGAAAAGTTGAAGTTGGGCAAGAACCCTCGGACGCAGTCAAAAAATCCACTTTTATAAGGATGTTCCAGCGATAGAGCGATCGAACGAGTTTCCACTAGGCCAGCAATCGAGACTGAACGGAAACAGATTCCCCATTTAGGTGGAATAAATGGCAAATGCAGATCTTTGCAGTGCAATCAACACCTATCGCGTCGTCAACAGAGCTCCGATCCAACAAGCCGTTCATTGGACATTCGGGAAATAGAGACATAGAGTATTCCAATTTTCGCACATTAGCTAGAACAACATCAAAGAAAACACAATTAAGTTGTGCATTCTCACATCGGCTTCGCACGTCCTGGAACTATAGCGAAAAAACAATGAATTCTTAGTTCCTTGAAGAGTCAAAAGCAGTTTGACTCTTCAAAAGCTTGAAGAGTTTGTCCATCGGCGTTTATCTGCCGCAACCCACGTACACTCTTAACGACTCATCCATAGTCTAAAGCTTCTGCCGGCAACTCACCCAAACGTAACCCTGTAAATGTCCCCCTCAATTTCGAGCAAAAGTGACCAAGCACAACTTTACTTCAATAAAAGGAAAGACTAGTTAACAATGCAACAATTATTATTAATTAGAAACGGTCACGATAACAAAGTATCTTGGGTTTTCTCCCGAGAAACCCAAATAAGTTACGACTTATCACAGAAAGAAACAACGAGCTGAGTTACCACATCAGCCCAGAAATGTACAAACAGCTCATAATAAATACCCCTAATCAGAAAAAATGACACTGGGCTTACAGTTCGCCATCATGGCCAGCCTTGTCCTTCTCGGTCGTGGCCTCTTCGGTGCTGGTCGACTGCTCAGGTTCCTTTGTGGCCTCTTCCTCGGCCTTGGGCTCCTTTTCCTCCGTGGACGCTTTTTCTCCCTCGGGCTTTTCATCGTCCTTCTTCTCGTCCTCGGATTTAGAACTCTTCTCGGATTCGCCCTCCTTGGTCTTCTTAGGCGTTGGCTTCGGCTTGTTCAGCTTCATCTTAGTGAGAAGATACTTGAGTTCGCGGTCCATCTCCTTCATCTAAAACGAACTAAGTAACTAACTAGAATATAACCTAACGACAAACCTTGTCCTTAACATCGCCGACGGTGAAGACAGGGTCCTGGTTAAGGGCGAGCTTCTCCTGCTCTCCGCTCTTCTCAGTCCACCAGGCCTTAGTTTCGGTGATGATCTTTTCCAGGGTGGTCAGCTCGGTCTCAGTGAAGACATCGGTCAAGTTCTTTGAAAGAGCGTAGAACGTTTCGCTGTGGTTGAATAAAGCGAGAAGATCGGCGACGACCTTTGGACGCTCCTAAAATTTAATCTAGTCAAAACATCCACATCAGTATTTCTCCCAACCTTGTGCTGCTTTCTGCGATAGCGGATCTGCTTCACGGCGGTGTCGAGGGCCTTCTTGTTCTCTTTGAACTCTTCGGTGGTGGTTTCGAAAGTCACTTCGTCCTCGAGCCACTCGCGGACTTTGTCAAGCTGGGCGCGGGCGGCAAGTTTCTCTTCCTCAGTGGCATACTGGGAAAACTCCTCCCCTTCCAGCTTGTCCGAAAGATCGTAAAGAGAGGCTTCCAAGGTGTTGTGAGCGGCGTCACGTTCGGCCTTGGCCTTTTCCGCCTTTTCAAAGTCGGCAAGCCTATATCATGACAATAAGAACTGGCTAACGTAAATGTTTAAATATACCTTTGGATGGCGCTCTTAGATTCACTGTCCGAAAGGTCGATAACATCAAGCTGCTCCTTATCGACCTTCAAAGAAATCTTGATGACCTTAGGCTTCTCCACCTCAGCTGGCTTCGTAGATTCGGTAGCGTTCTTCTTGTCACCCTCTTCACCCTTCTTTTCCCCGCTTCTCTCTTCGGTCTTTTCTTCCTTCTTCGCTTCTTCCTTCTTAGATTCCTCCTCTTTCGTCTTCTCTGGCTCAGGAACTTCGGCGCTCTCGGCTTCCTTGGCCGCCTGATCGCTAGGTTCTTCCTCAACCTTTTCTTTGTTCTCGTCGGAGCCAAAGAACCCGGAGATCTTATCGGCGATCGCTAGAAATTCAAAAATGTTAGAAGTTGGAGAACAACCTATTGTTTACAATTCACGACGGACTCAATCTTGGATGGACGTTCGTAGATCAGCTCCATCTTGTCAATGTTCACGATTCCAGAGTTGTCAACAAAGAAGTACGCCTTGGTTCCCTTGAATTCGGATGCAGAATCGGCTCCTTCCTTCTCCACGGCCTCGGTGACTCCTTTCACCATGACCTCGGTCAGGTTGAGCGATCCAAATTCACTGAAATTTCGGACGTTTTAGCGCGTCAAGAATCTAAAAACTGCACCTCAGTTGCTTTTCGTTTAAGTGCGAAAGGCTTCCATAATTGACGCTGAAGGGAAAATCTGTGGTGTGCGAGGTGAAAGAAATGATTTTCTTGTTGGTAGGATAATAGGTTTTGTATCCGAAAAGCGTGCGGGAAATCTTCTTTTCTTCTTTTTGCTCTCCGACAATGCTTGTGAAATCAATCTAAATATACATAATCAGAATCCTTAGCATTATTCCATTTTCTCACCTGGATAGGATGTATTTGCAGCTCCTGCACTCCGAACTTCATAACCTTGAAACCTTTGCTCAAATGAGCGGCCTGGTAAACGGCGCCGAGCGCAATGGCTTCGTCGGTGTTCAGGAAACGGCCTAGTTCCTTACCCTTAAAGAATTCTTGGAGGAGAGCCTGGATGCGAGGAACACGAGTTCCGGCACCCATAAGGACGACTTGGTCGATCTGCTCAACACTCATTTCGGCCATTTTCAGTGCATCAACGACTGGTTGGATGAAGCGTGGCTCCAGATCCTTCATCATCTCGTGGAGTTGCTCGCGGGTGACCTTGACGCGGAAATCCTGTTCGTCAAAGACGTTTTCGATTTGGGCAAAATGGTCGACGTTGGCGGAAAGGACCTGCTTAACGCGTTCGGCCTCCTTCAGCATCTTGGCCATGGCACGAGGGTTCTCGGTGATCTCCTTTTTGGTCTTCTTCAGCTTCTTGAACTCTTCGACCAGGTTCTTCTGCATACGCATGCTGAGTTCTAGGCCTCCAAGAGTACGGTCGTAACCGACTCCAAGGGTGCTCATCAGCGGGTTCTTTTCGTTGGAGTTCTTTTCCTTGGCCAGGCGGTACTCCAGGATCGTGGCAGTGGTCTTCGATGCACCCATATCGTAGATTAGCAGTGTTTGGGCCTGGTCGGTGATTTCCTTGCGGCGGAAGACTCCGTAGTTCAAACCAGCAGCAGATCCATCTGTGAGCAGTTGAAGTAGGTTGATGCCGGCGATTCCCGCGGCCTTGGCCAAGGCTTTCCTCTCCGCCTGATTGAAGTACACCGGAATGGTGATAACGGCATCTTTCACCGGCTGCTGAGCGTATTCCTCGGTGATCTGGCGGACGTTCCACAAGATCATCGCCATAAGCGTTTCGACGTTGTAAGTAGTATCACTAAAATGCGAAAATTTTAGTTACTAGAAGAGAAGTAGATATGAACACGTACCCGACGGGGAAGGAGATCGTTCCGCGGTTCTCGTCGATGATGGTCGCGAGATGAGGGAAGCGCTCCCGGTAAAGCTGGACGATTGGGTTATCGGCTTTCTTGCCAATCAAGTCGAGGAGATGGGTGAACGTTGTCTTCGGGACCTTGACAGACTGAAATTAGCCTTATAAGAGATATCTCAAAAGATGATTCTTACCAATTGAGCAGCTCCTTCAGAGAACAGGCGTTCATCACTCTTGAAGGCGACGATCGTCGGCGTCTTCCTTCGGGATTCCTTGTTGAGGACGATTTCCATGGGGACGCCCGGCTTCACGAGACCAATCTTGATGAATTGAGATCCCAGATCGATGGACATCGCAGCGAGAGCTCCATCTGAAACAATCGATAAAGAATGGTCGCTAAATAAAGCAGTTTTACCTCCAGGAGCAAAAAGCGAAAGGAGCACCGCCGCCGAAAAGAGCAGCACGCCGTACGGCTTCATTTCCCTCTCTGAAAACGAGAACGCAGGGTTAACCACAATACACAAATGATAGTTGACGCATTCACACGCAGCGAATAGGTGTGAAAGGTTCCTCGAATGATCACACAAAGAAGGAAGCTGAACGCGGCAAAGAGAAACAAACGCGTTGTGGAGTCCGTTCGAAGTGCCAGGAACGGATTTAGGGAAACGAGGAAATGGAGAACGTTTGAGCGAACATCCTCGAAACAAGTTTGGACGCCTTCCAGACAAAAATAGCCAACCGCAGACGGTGGATCGACTGTGGACCACGCGAACCTCTTCGTTGCGAGTCTGGACCACACAGAAAGTCGACGTCACGTCACCATGGACTCGACTACGGTAGATCGCGGCGAGACTAATGTCACACGTATGACAAAAGTCCTGAAAACCATCATCACAAGCAGTTCTTAACGATCAGAAAAGGGATTATAGCCGATTGTGACAGTGTACAGTGTTTATACATTGGCATGAAAGATATAGAATGGATGTACGTCAAAGACAAGATACGCAATCAGTATTTACAGAGAGAGAGAGACTTGTTGGGGGATCACAGTTTACTTCATTTTCTCTGCGCCTTCGCCGGCTTCGAGAGCGGCGTTTATCGTAGGGTTTCCCTCTTCAATTGGATCACCGCGCTTCATTCTGAGTTCTTTCAAGATCTCTTCCGTCGTGTGGAAAAATCGGCTTGGCCGAAAAACGATCTTCTTGTTCAAGAAGGACATCTACAAAATTAAAGTTTCAGATACATTTGGAGTGTTTGTGTGATTGCAAAAATTGAAAAGAAGACACAAAACCGAACTCACCTGGCTTATCGGGTACAGGACGTGCATGTGAAGGTGGTTCACGCTGGTCATCGGCGGAAAGTGGAATCCCATCCGCAACATATCTGAAAGAATAGATTGCTGAGCCAGTTATCCTCTTCACACTCACCTTCGATGGTATCCGCCTGGCCTTTTTCCTTCAGCTGCTCGCGAAGAAGTTCTCTTCCAAGCTTGACCATATCTTCAAGCAGTTCGATGTCCGCCGGCGTAAGGTCTCCAGGCCGGTTGATGTGGGTCTTGCTCAGGGCCAAGTAGTGAAAAGGCGCGTGTGGTGATCGGTCTTTGATCAGCACGACCTAGAAGCGACTTTAATAATCAATGTGGATAGGGCTAACACACCTTGTCACTAGTTTTCAAGTGCTGCTCCTTCTTGTTCCAAACAATGTCGCAGAAGTCGCATCCCTGCACGCCTCCGGTAGCCATTTCCTGAAAGTAAACAGAAAGTAGGTTTGCAAGAGGCGAATGTCAAGAAAAACAACACACGACTGGCGTGTTTTCGGTGTCACTGGGCATCGACCACAGTCGATGAAGTCGTGCGTTCACTGGGAGCAGCGAGAGAACAGCGACCAATGCACGCCTCAGAATAAAAATAACGCGGAGAATTCAAAATTGGCTCGGAAACGGCGCTGGAACCTGTTGCTGCTCGCTTGATTGGCGACTGAGGAGAGAGAAAACGCTACGGCACCCAATTAAAAACTACATCAGCAAACGAAACTCCATGATTGTTGAGAAAGCCTGTTTTGGGTTAACAACTGTTCATTCTTTCATCTCGTAGGCAAAATCAAGTGGCCGACAATGAGAGAAAGCTTTCTGGAGTTACCCTCAACTCGAGTTTGAGCTGCGCTGCTGGTGACTACTGGCAAGATGCCAAACACGAAATGCTGTTTACGAGTGGTCGATGGAACAAACAAAACAGAAAT
>KN167275.1:56733-81827 GCA_000757745.1 Steinernema scapterisci
AATGTCACAAGAAAGATCGCAAGAAGAGCCCAAAACCTTCGCCTGCCTTATCATCCAGCGGGGCCTTGTCACGTTCATGCCGACTGCCGGCGAATATATCCAAAAGTTTGACCAACTTTCGCAACGCTTTCCCTGAACTGCCCAAAAAGCAATGCGGTCACACCCATTTTCGATTTTCCCCAGCGCTCGAATTCCCCGCGTAGCGCGTTTCGCGAAGGCGGCGGCAGCTGACAAGCTCGTTTCCTAGGAGAATATATACTCGCCGCAAGTTCTTGCTGACACTTTTGGCCGGTCTAAATTATTTGGTTGACTTGCCGTTCGCACGCTCTTTGAGCTTCTGTTGCTGTTCCAATTCCACCAGTTTGGCATCTTTGGTCGTTGCGCTTGAAGACTTCGGGAGAGGCGCTGCGAATGTCACGACCGATCTTGTCAGCTTGTGGCACGCGCGAATGCTCTTCGACCCTTTTATACTTGCTTTCCAGACATTCCAGTCGTGTCTAGACATTCATACCATTTCATTCCAACCCATCATTTTTGTGGCGTGCGGTCGTGTTTTCCTTCCCGATCCATGCATTTTCTAATTTCGTCATGTTTCCAGGAACAATGACCACCGAAGCACCTCAAAACGGCGTCCAGAACGGTGGCGCTGAGATTCCGCGGCCCAAGAAGATCCCGATGCCTTTTCTCTCACAAAGCGGATCGGTAAGGTTTCACCCTTTCGTTTCTCCGTCCTCATTGTACTTTGATCTCGTTTGCTCCACTTTCTTTCTCATCTGAAAGCTGACTAATTGCAGGCGATTCCACGACGGGCGGCTAATCTTTCGCTAGTTTTGTTCCTGAGTAGTTATTAAATGTAATCTGTTTGCCTTGTTACAGAGCAGAGTGAAGAGATCGCAGCGTTTCACGCTCTCCCTGGACTCAAATTTGCCTACAGCCTCATTCTTTTAGATCTCTTGTTGGTGCACGTCTCCTGAGGTTTTTCATGGGGGTCTGGGATCTAGAAAATTTTTGAGAAAAACATGTTATTAATCAGTCATCTATTTCAGGTATTTGTAGGGCCCGGATCGAAGAAAGAAGCCGAACTGCTCGGCCTAGGACTCACACGGCTGAGCAGCCGTCAACGCGATGACCTCCACCAAGCCAAGAAGTACGCCATGGAGCAGTCGGTCAAGCACGTCCTGATGAAACAGACCGCAGCTCACCAGCAAAACGTAAGTTTTATCGAAACACTGAACAGAAATTAATGATGCAAGTTTTAGCAGCAAAAAGTGGCTATGTATGCTCAAGCCCTTTCCTTGATGGCTCGTGTTTACATCGGCTCTATCAGCTTTGAAGTGCGCGAAGAGCAAATCAAACAAGCCTTTTCTCCCTTCGGACCCATCAAATCAGTGTGCATGTCATGGGATCAATCTACTGGGGTAATATCGTTATTTCAATTTTACGTTGACCAATTTGAATCATTTAGCACCACAAAGGATTCGCCTTTTTGGAGTACGAAGTGCCAGAAGCTTTTTTGCTTGCTTCGGAAGCCATGGATGGTGTTCTGATGGGAGGACGTAATCTGAAGGTAAGCTAACTCATGTGAACCTTTACAAGAAAATTAAATTTAGGTTGGACGTCCCTCGAACATGCCCCAAGCGCAGCCGATCATCGAGATGGTAATGGAAGAAGCAAAGAAATATAATCGAGTTTATGTAGCTTCTGTACATCCGGAATTATCAGAAAATGACTTGAAGAGCGTCTTTGCAGCGTTTGGCGAGGTAACCAGATGCAATCTCGCTCGTCAGCCCGGAGGCCGAGGCCACAGGTAGGACAATGCATTCCATTCTCTATGTTATAGACCCATTACAGAGGATTTGGATATCTTGAGTTCTCCACTTCTCAAGCAGCACAAGAGGCTATAGCAGGCATGAATATGTTTGATTTAGGTGGCCAGCTGCTTCGCGTCGGAAAATGCATCACGCCTCCTGACGCGCTCACCTACATCGTCCCTTCTTCAAACGTTTCTCTGCCCACTGCAGCTGCTGTTGCTGCCGCATCAGTCACAGCGAAGATTCAAGCTCAAGAAGCCTTAGCTGGAACAACTGGATCTCGCGGAGTAAGCACATATTTCCTATCTCTTCCTCATATATTCGTCTTTCAGGAATCTCCTAAGAACTCGGGGAGTGCCAGCCCCCTTGCTATTGAAGGCCCCGGAAGCAGCGGACGCAATTCTCCTGCCAACACGACCACTCGGACTCGTCGAGGATTCGGAGGTTTCGCCACGAACGCTCCTCCACCTTCCGTGATTGACCCCATCGGCGTGGTTGTTCCTGCTATAACCGCTGGAACCGATTCAAGCAGCCCTGCTCATTCGGCTGGGACTTCCACACCTCCTCAGCTGCCTCCCACGACTCCAGCCGTTGTCGCCGATGCCGTGCAGTTTGCTGCGGACAACATAATTTCGCAAATCAAAGTGCCCAAGACGAAGCCTGCGAAAGCCGCCTCGTTCGCTCCCCTGCCTTCTCACCTTGCTCCCAAGGATCCCTCTAACGCCGGTGCTGAGGAAGAAGATATCGAAGAAACTCTCCTCGCCATTGAAGGCGATATGTCACTGGTTCCCGTGGAGCCGAAAAAAGAATCGAGCTCTTCCAAGGGAACCTCCTCTACCTCAGATGCTTTGGCGAAGCAGGCAACCAAGCGAAAGCACTCGAGTTCAAACTCCAGAAAGCGAAGCAAGAAGTCCAAGCATGACCAGAATCCAGCGGCCGTAAAGGTAAGTTTTCTTCAGATATCCTCGCATTCTAAAACCGTTATTTTAGCACACTCCTCAAGCAATGGCGGCTGCTGAGAAGGCCGGTGCTTTGAGCGAGCAGATCGATCCCATAACTAAGCCCAACGAGGACATTTCGTTGGCGCATCAAGAAGGTGTCGAAATCAGAGGAAACGATGCTAGGCACTTGTTAATGCACAAACTGATGCGCACTAACCGATCGTCCGTTGTTTGCCTCAAGAACATGGTCGGACTCGACGAAATCGACGACCAGCTGGAGCTTGAAGTTAAGGATGAATGTTCGAAATTCGGAAACGTGGACGACGTAGTCATCGCTCAGGACGAATCGAAGAACGTCGTGAAGATCTTTGTACGTTTTGGCGAACCCTCGGAAGCTGAAGCTGCCCGTCAAGCGCTCGACAAACGGTGGTTCGGCGGTCGGGAGATCTCCGCCAACATCTACGATCAAGCACTCTTCGACCACGAGGACTACACCGGCTAGAGAAGCCCTGGGCTTTTTCTTAATTTGTGGAAGTTACAACGTGAACAATAAATCATTTATCTTATCCCATGTTGATGCACCGAATTAATTAACATACCAAAATTATCACAGGGAGATCGATGATATGAGCAGAGGCGAAGGACGGCTTCTTCAGTTGACGTGCTTGCAGATTTCCGAGTAGAACGCCAGGACGAGGGCGCTTCCCATGCCGCGGAACACGTTTCCCAATGCGCCCTTGTAGAATCCACCAGCGCCTTCGGTGGCCAGGATCGTCTTCCAGCAGTCCAGAGTTGAATGATACTGCTTGGAACCGACTTCACGGGCGCTTTGCATCATCATTCTTCGGCGTACGGTGTCCCAGGGGTAGCAGATGAGGCCGGCAGTGACCGTAGTAACTTGGCCTATACCCCAGGCGACGAAGAAGTTGAGATTCTTGCGGTCGTCAACGACAAGCGAGGTCGCGGTGTCGAAGAGCCCGAAGTAGGCACCGCGGTAGATGAAGATTCCTTGGACGGACGAGCTGAATCCACGGTAAAGGCCGATGAGGCCGTTCGTGCGGTAGATCTTCTTGAAGCAGTCAACGAGGCTGGTGTACTCGCGCTTGGCGCTGTCCCTGGCACAGTCCATAGCGAACATTTGACGTCCGAAGTCGAGTGGGTAGATGATGCAAAGAGAGCTTGCACCTGCGAATCCACCGGAGGCTAGGTTACCCGCGAAAAACTTCCAAAAATCGGCTTCTAAAAGCAGTTTGATTTAAACCTGACATCCTGCGAAAACAACTTTTATCCACGTTTCCCATGAAGATAGCCTTGTAGGTGTCTTTGAAGGCGAAGTTGAACGCTTGTTGTGGGAAGATACGCATGACGTTTATGCCATTTCCTCGCCAGAATGAGCGGATGCCTTGTTCCTTGGAAACGCGAGCGAAGCAGTCCAAAATTCCCTTGTACTCGTTTTCCACGGAGATCTTGTGATGCGAGCGTTGGTTCTGAAACGAATTCAATGAAAGTCCAAAAGATTGCGTTGATTTTGACAAAGGTTCGATGAAAATTGAGTCGGTTCTTTAAGGTGGTCTTTATTTCCAGTAATCTCACCTGAAGTAAGAGCTTCACTCGATCTATCGGGGCGACGATGGTTCGGGCCAAAGCAGCGGACGATCCTCCGGCGGCAAATTCAATGACGAATTGTCGGTAAAGGGGTCTTTCGTCCTTGGGAGCGGTCGTCATCGCTGCTCTGAAATCAAGCGTTTCTAGAGTAATGAAACAAAGTCTCAAGATACATCGAACATGCGGTTATTCATATAAACGACGCGAGCGGTGCAATCTCTTATCTGCGAAGGTGCAAAGTACAATTCAAGGTTCGGTTACGATTCACACTACAAATGAAACGGTGCCGACAGTAGAATTCAATTGGATCGCCCCCTTGAATGAAGCCAGGATCCTCGTTGCCGTGAGCACAAACGCGTTATTTGGAAAAACTCCAAAATGACGAAAGCGCCCTTCGTCGGACCGGAAATCACAAAAATCCGCCAACACAAACTTTCCAAAACAACCGCGTCTTCACACAATCCGTCAGAAGCGTGGAGGACGAAATTTAGCGACCAAGTTTGAAGGGGCGCCAGCAGCCGAGCGCCGCCGTAAACAATCAAAATGCTAAAACGGGTTCTGAATTCATCGAGCGGACGGCTGGTGGCGGCTTCGAATCGAGACTGAACCGCGAGTAGACAGTACGAAGTCCGACGTCGTCTCCACTTTGACCTTTCGACTTGAGTCGAGCGGTCGCACTCGTCATGCTTCCTGGCAGCTGACTACCAGCGATATGTTCCTGGTCCCAGCGATAACTACACTGCTAAATGGTCCGACAAGCAACTGACAAGTGCAACGTGAAAATTTATTCTAAAACTGTATGACTACATTTAACGGCACATACGAACAAAATTAACAATCAATCTAAGAACTGTGCTTGCAGAACTTAAGCAAGTTCGGCCCATTCTTGGCTGATCGCGCGCGCAAGAAAGACACCGCCAACGAATCCGACGATGCTCTGAAATGAACATCTGCATTACTGAAAAAGTTGAAATGGAACTTACCTTGGTGAGGTTCCAGGAGAAGGCATCGTTGTACAAGTTGATGATGGGGGCGAAGGTGCCTGTGGCCTTGGGAGGAGCAGGGGCTTCTTGGCGAAACATGGCGTTGAAGTAACCTACAAACTACCATGAATTTCGGTTAAACTGGCCAAGGAAAAGTACATCGCCTGGCATTCGACCAGTGATCGACTCGAACGTCCAACTTCGGAACAAATATTATTCATCTTTGCAAGACGCCAAAACAAATATAAGAAACACTATATACAATTTTTCTACTGGGCTTCAGCCTTCTTCTCGGCGCCGTTCGCCTTCTGCTTCTTGTGGTAGTCGCTCAGAGCGGCCGCGATGACGTCCTGGGCAAGCACTGAAATCAGACGATTAAATCACAGGAATGCGTTGACAGAATTAGTAGCTAGGAACAGCATTATTTGAAACTTTAGAAAAAAAATCAAATTATTAAACGAAATCAACTTTTCTTTGATAGGAAAAAGGAACCATTTCGACACTCGTTATCACATCTGCGTGCTGCAAAGGCTACACAAAGTGAATTCTTTAGCCCACTGATTCTTTCCCCCATCGTTTTTCCAGTGCGATTGTGGTTTCACAGATTCCCATTCCTTATTCATGTAACAACTCTTAATTTAAAAGGACTTACTTGAACAGTGAAGCTTGACTGGAGGCAGCGAAAGCTCCTTCGCGATATCTTCGTTCTTGATTCCCTTGGCGAAATCGATCTTCTTTCCTTTGATCCACTCGGTGGCCAAGGAGCTGCTGGCGATGGCCGATCCGCATCCAAAAGTCTTGAACTTGGCGTCGATGATTCTTCCGTTATCGTCAACCTAAATCTTAAAACTAAGATTTCTGGAAACGAAGCTTGTACTTACCTTGATCTGGAGCTTCATCACATCACCGCAAGCGGGGGCTCCGACGATTCCAGTTCCGACGTTAGGATCGTTCTTGTCTAGCGATCCGACGTTGCGAGGATTCTCGTAGTGGTCGATGACGTTCTTGTGGTATCCGGCCGTGGTCACCTCGTTGACGGCCAAACGGCGCGCGGGACTGAGAACCGAAGAGAGAATGCGTGATGGAGAGGCCATTTTCTGGAAAAAGTTTGGATCAAAAATAAGTATACGGCATCCGAGCAGATTAGCACGAGGCAACAATGAGTCGCGTAAACAAAGCAGCTTTGGAATGACAAAAAACATTATTGCGAAAGCCAAAACTTCTTATCACGCGACAACGGTGAAACAGGTTCGAGTTCAGGCCAATCGTTATGAGAACTAATATGAGCTCTTGGACGAGTGGAAGAAAATGGCAAAATTTTGGCGAGAAGGTAAATTAAGATGGGACAAAGTATAGCCAACTGCAAATAGAAACGACGGCAGATTCAGAGGAAATGAATCCTGGAAATATTTCGTTCTCGATGCCTAAATAACGTCGTTACTTGAATTTTCACATAATGATACAATTAGCGGAAAAGTTTTAGACGAAATTTGAACTCAAATCTCTAGGAAGACAAAGTTCTCGGAATTCCTGAAGAAATGCAAAGGCCAATACTAGCAAAGAAGATCAACAAATACATCCAGTGTCCCCGGGCATAAATGGTATCAAAGCATAATTTTCACACGTTCGGCCAATGCTTATGCAAATGTTGGCGTCCGTTATCACTGCTGGGTGCGGCGGAACCAGATGCTGAGCTTCTGTTTGGCATCGCAGGTTTGAGTTGAGATCGCGAGGGCCGCCTTCGAAATGGACGCTCATCGAAGGTTCAACTTCACGGATCCCGAAGACAGCTACTGGAATGGCACAGAAACCGGAAACTGCCAGGGCAACGGAAGCGCCGCGTTCAATTTGTTTGACGACGTGTCCGCCTCTTACAACAACGCGGTAAGCTTGCACTCGCTCGTCCTCTCTTATTTACAGTTTCTGAAACTTTAGGCGATAGCCAGGGCCGCGCTCGACGACCTCTTCGACACGCGGGACAAATTCGTCGCCGACGATGCAGCTTCTTCTTTCGCCGGAAGCGAAGCCCCCCCAAGCGTCGACGACGAGATCGACCACCTCGCCAGGAAGTTCTCGTCCAGGTAAGTAAATCACGAAATTCCCTGTAATTTCAAGGAATCTCTCAGCACTCCAAACCGCGAGCGAGCGGCGACGTGTTCACTTCTTCCGGACCGGACGCTCTGCGACCTCAACAAGCTGGCCCAGTCTCCAACTTCGGTATTTTTCTCGATTTCCGTGCTCTCTAAACTTCAAATTCGTGTTTATTCAGACCGAGGGATTTGCCGTGCTGGACAACAAGCGACGGGACAAGATTAGCACCGCCTCGGTGGTCTCCGACTGTAGCATCGGATCGTTCTCCAGCGAATCGACGGCGCACATCGATTTCTCGCGGCTCCGATCCGAACATCGAAAGTTGCAACAACACCTCGAGGTATGTTTTCCAAGTTGTTTGTAATGCTTTTTGGTATTTCGCCCCCACTTTGTTTGCGTTCGGAAACCACCTTATGAATGATATTTTTCAGAATGTTCGCGCCGAAAGATTCCGAGCGGTCGACGTGGAAGAAACGATTCGCCGGTTGCTGCGGTGCGAACCCGTCGCCTTAGATTTCTACCGGACGAAGCAAGAAAAACTGGACCTGATTGACGCTGCCATCAAAGCGATTGACACCGACGTCATCTTAACTGTAAGTACTCGTGTTTTGCCTTCAAAACTGAAATTTCATTTCAGATCGTCTTGTACCTGAAAAGCTCGCTGGCAGATTCGATTTTTCGCGAAATTCTGCTGAGGAAACCCGAGGCAGCGGAGGCTTACATAACGTATCTGGAAGAAGTCCACGATTTCGCAGAACTGACCCACACGCTGTTTTCGCTGGGCCGAAACGAAGAAGCCGCGATGACGGAATTCTGCTCCGCGGTCCGGAAAACGACGGTTGACGGGAAAATCCAGGCGCTGAAGAAGACGTTAAATAGCGGATTTAGCAATCCAGTGCTCTCCGGGGAATCAAAGATTGTTGCAGAGTACATCGATCTTCTGGAACGGCAAGTTGTCATCGATGTAAGCTTTTCCTTGCTGCAGTATTATTTTCTGATCTTTTAGGGAACTGACGACGAAACGATAAAGAGTGGACGAAATCCTCAATTCAAGCAATATCCGAAGTCGGCGTCATTGGTCGGTCAGCCGCTTTTGACCACTGTATATTACTGCAGCCTTTATCACTACGATCTGCCCATAGTAAGTCTTTATGCAATTGTTCCTTTTATCGGCCAACCATCGATTAGGGAAAATAGTCACAGGACAGTTGCACTTTTGAATGGTGACTTGTCCAACGCGGTTTTAGATTAGAACTGTCCCGCGTCGTGTTAATCATCATGACGCTCGGCGCGATGTAATAGAAACGAAATCTGCAGATTTCTCTGAGTCATTAGTGCATAAAGGAAGGAACAAACTAAAATATAACTGCCACCATAACTGTGGATATGGACTACTTTAAGGAGCTCCTATACCTTTCGATGAAAATGAGGTTGCTGCCCCTTCATTTCTAAGATTAAATCGATATGAAGCATTCCTTATTCTTTTAATTTTCAGAACTCCTACGCCAGTCCTCTCTCTATCAAAGCGGTTTTCAACTTAACCGAACGTGAGTTCCTGTGGATGACCATCTCGGCGCTCTCTCGCACGCGCCACTGGTCCGAGATCGAGCGACTGCTATCGAATCGCAAACTTCTGGGAGGGATCAAAATGACTATCCCGTTCCCGTGGAGTTCGTTCTTTCAGCACATCTCTCGCAATGAAATACCACCGAAGGAGGTATGCACTTAGAGGGTAACGTGCACGCTATATAATGCGCGTGCTCTCGTTGCCTGCGCACCTCATGTTTATGGCAAAAATTAATTATAGTTCCTGCTGCGGTGGCTCAGCTCGATTAACGATTTGGACGAGCGAATATCCATTTCGGAGCAATTCGTGGACGCTCATTCGGTTACCCTCGAGGCGATTGTGGCGCAGAAAGACCGAAAAAAGCTGATCGCTTGGATTGCGAAGCTAACGCCGCACACAATCGAACACTCAAAGGTGCAAGCGACTTTGAACAATACGGTATCCCCCTTCTTGTGCAGGCATGTTCAGCCAGACGAGTTTTTTTTGTTTTAGGCGATCAAGTGGAAGAATTAACGACGGTTTCGGTTTGAATAGGGTTAAGCGAGGTTGTGAAAAGCATCAAATCAGCATAATATCTATGTATAGTTAACGATTAAATTTTTCTGTCTCGCGCGTGTTCCCAATGCCATAGACGTCTGTTCCGTCTGCCGCTTACTTGTTTTATTCCGTGCTTGTCTCAGTCTGATTTTATTGATTTCGTGTCTCATATGCGATCGATCGGAATTAGGCGTTTCTTCGCCTTCTGCGTTCTTCGCATAAGGGATCGAGTGCGATCTGTGCCGCCAGTCGGCAACCAGCAGCTCTTTGGGCGCGTGTGATGTTTCTTTCGCGGCTCGTTCGCTGTCAGCAGCTTTTTGGGACGACGGCGATCACACTGTCCGCCGTTCTTCCTTCGAGTGTTGCTTCCAACGTGCTGCATATTGAATGTACCACCGAGGCACCGGCCTCTCCGATGCGCGGCCGTCCTGATGCCGTGTGGTGCCAAGATCGCTCGCAGCCAGCCGGCTGCTTTCTGCGGCTCGCGTTGTCACAATTTGCATCTCCTCTATACGCGCGCTCGTGATTTCGTTGTCCACGTTAGCGGCGCGTTGAGAACGCCGTCCGCCGCCGTCGTTTCCTGAGGTTAATTCGAGTTTTTATACTTCAGATACACGTGATGGGAAGGAAGAATCGCACTGGCGCTTCGCTTAGCGAGTGCCCAAGAGGGCAGCCTACGGCAGCCTTACCTGTCCTAAATGGCTGCCCCATCCCCTTGAAGAAGGGATGCATCGCTGCTGCGCCGGCGCCAACAGCTGCCGAGGGTGGCGTGTCAATGGTGTGCAGCAACGAGAAATGTGACTACAAGGAGTTGCTAGTGCATTCCAAGTGCCTAGAAGCGCTGGAAGATACGCTGATTAAAGGACTCGAGCAAACAGGTGGGAAGAGGTTTTTGGCGCTATTCTAATTACGTGTTTAGGTTCTGCTCGTGGATGGTCCGCAGCCCAGCGACGATCAAATCTTTGGTGTCGTCGCGGGTTACCTCTTGTCCAAAGAAGCTGCCGTTGTCCCTGCCAGCATGGCTTTCGAATCCTTGATATCGATGCCATTGAAGTTGCTCAGGTAAGGTCTTATTGGGAATTAAGGGGAAGCGGCGTGGAAATGGGTAAATTTTAAGCTTAACTGGTAAATTTATTGGAAGTGGATTTCAGATAGTGGTTATAGGAATGGTTGAAGTAGGTATAGGTGCAACTGACTGACAGATCGTCGTTACACACGTATTCTATCAGTCCTTTTAGATTCAACAGAGAGTTCAAGAGGTCGCAAACGTACCTCCACAACCTCCACCAGCTCCCAAGAAGAGGAAGAAGGATCTGCCGACGTTGAACACAGGCAAAGGCAAAGACGCAAACAGGAAAGTCGAGTAAGCAAATCGGCCATTGATAGTTTTACATGTTATCGTTTTTTCAGGAAGCGTCTCTTGGATCGCGATCATTTCCGTGATCCCGACGAAATTGAAATTCCGTCAGCTCCTGTTCCGCAAACACCCGTTCGTAACGCAATAGGACCGCAGCGTACAGGTACCTCAGACTGTTTCCTGCGCCATTCTGATCCGCTCTTTAGATCCTGCACCGCCTCCTTTGGTGAACCCTTGGTCTGCTCGACCGATCACAATACCACAATCCCTATCTGTGGAAACGAACACAAGTCAACTGAAGCCAACTGAGGATACCGGACACAGTCACACTCCTCCATTTTCACCAGCGGATGCTGTTTTGGATTCCGTAGGTGGATTTCTAACTTCTTAAATCTTACATTTGGCCTTCTGTAGGAGGACATGTTTTCGGAGTGTTTGCAATCCCCGACGCCTACTGAGGCCTCCGTGTTCCCATCGCAAGCCGAAGCAGAAGATGACGAATCCTCAAAAGTTTCGCTGGCTTCGTTCGTCACTCTTAAACCGAACGGAAAGCTCACTGCCAAGAAGAGCAACAAGCGCGCCGTTTCGGACTCACTGACTTCCTCGGAAACTTCCAAGTCCAAGGAAGCGTATGAGATCCCGACTCATGTGGTGCCTGCCCGAGATCCTGCTAACCCGTGGTTCACTGAGGACATCCGGCACAAGCAGAAGATATATGAATCGGCCGAACCGCAAGTTGAAAAGGAGGATGCACAAGTGCAAACTCAGGTAGAGGAGGTGACCATCAACGCGGGCCTTGCGCGTCCTATCACTCCATCAACGCCGTCGAGCATGCAATCGGATCAGCTGGTTGAATACCAAGTTCCGCCCGTCATGAACGAAGACGTCACCATGCAGAACATCCAGAAGGTGAAGCGCAAGCTCGAAGATCGCGAGGCGGCGCTTGCCGCCAGCACAAATGCTCACCTCTCCGAAGCATCCGGACTCGACCTGGATTCACTCGGATGTGGCCCTCCGCCCGGCTTCGAGCACGTAGCTCTCCCTCATGTACGTGGTTTCGACCTGCAGAGCTTCGAAAGCCTCTCCTTGACGGATCTCGATCCGATCAAGGATCCGTTGGTGCGCTACGACCACGTCTCCTCACTGGTGTCCATTGCTGCTCCAAGATCCATCTCAACTGAACCTGCCCCCTACCTCAACGAGTTCACCGTGCAGCGGATGCATCGTTACGCTCAGGGATACGTGTACGACGGGTTCTTCTCCGGACCGTCGTTCTTCTTAGGAGAGGAGCTGTTAGAAAAGTTCAAACCTAGCCAAGACTGTCACGATTTGTGACATTTTGTCGTTCCTCATTAAACACCGTCTTATGTTTATAGTTCTCTTTGTTGATTGTTGCTATTGCTCTGTGTTTGGCAACGATGGAATCTCGGTGTTTTGTGAATCATGTATACATAGCTGAAATACAATTAAAGGCAACATTGTTCCAGAGTTATAATGTGTGTGTGTGGGTCGGGAAAGGGTTGTTGCGAAGAAGTTGTGGGGTGGCGTGCGTTGTTTTCGGCGGTGGGATTATGCTTTGGGGAAATAGATCCAAATATGCGGAGTTATTTGTGAGCCATTGCGGTCGGTGATCAATAGGTTTAGATGGGGAGACAGCTTCCAAGTGCTCCCCATTCGCTCGTAATTTATAGAACTTTCTGGAGCGTGGGCTTGCGCCAGACAGCGTCTGCCAAGAGTCGAGACTTAGGCATACATCCGGGTTACGGTATGTTGTGGGCGCGGTGACATGTAGACCGTCGCGCAAGGCGAACACGGCGCGGAGCGGCATTGATTGAGATGCAAATTGCGTGGAGCGGTCGGGTGTCTGTTTACGCGCTCCCCTCTGAAGCGTCTCTGTTGTCTTTGTCTGGATCTCGTAGTTGTCTGTCTGGAGCATGTCCTCTGGAGTTCATCTGGCCGGATTTCCTGGCGAATCTGGGATGTTGTTGTTTTCACTCCACATCGAAAATGTTCCGGGCGCCTAAAGGGCAAAGAAGGTCAAGGTTCTTCCGTCATCCGCCGTCTCGTTACGTGCTCCCCTTGTTAATACAGATGCGTCCAGTCTCCTCCTCACTCCTTCGAAGTGGATCGTAAATGGTTTAAGGGCTCCTGTGGCTGCCGGAACAGGGTCCGTGGTCCCCTGCTTTATTGTTTCTTTAGACTTGCCATTTTTTGTGTGATAACCAGCGATGTTTTCGCGTATTTTTGTGACACAGGAGGAGTTGAACAAGTCGTCGGGCGAGCAAGCCAAGGGACGCTGGAATGACGCGACGAAAAGAAGAGTTTTCGATCTGTTTTTCTGCCAAGCATGAGGGGCCCCGTCGCCACAGCGCCGAAGGCGGTGAGTCCCTCTCTGGCTTTCAATTTTTTTTCTGTTTTAATGGTAACATCGAAAAATTTTCAACCACCAATTTTCCTCCGCCCCGTCGCCACAGCGCCGAAGGCCCTCCCTGGCAGCGCGTTATTCGATTCACGTTTCGAGGCAACCGTCGCACGTCAGACGTATCACTCTAATCCTTGATTATTCATGGAGTTATCCCAACGTCGCGCAAAGCGCATTACACATCGAGGACCATGCGGAGAGGTTTCCTTTCCGGCTATTAGTTCCAATTGAAGCCAAGCTGCCAGGTGAGTGGCGCTCATATACCTGATTAAGATTGCATGCAGCCTAGGAGGGATTACGGTAGATGAGGGTATGGTCCACTGCCCGCGGCCCAATTTGACTCCGCCAGACTAGTGTTACACTCTAATTTTTTCGATTGGCTGCTTCGATTTTAAATTATAGGTGTTCGGAGAACGAATGCGACTTTCTCGCGAATTTCACGTTGGCATGGGCACGAGGCACTTAAGGATTTTAGGTGGCCGCTTTTAGTGCGTTTTGCGCGGTCGACCGACTTTTGAGAGTCGCTCCCGACTTTCGTTCGGCCCAGCGAGTTGGGGCCAGCCCACGCGCACACTTCCAGCCCCGTCCAGACTGTCCCCTCAAGGCTTCAGGCGCAGGCTGTTGTCAGTTTCGGGAATTGTTATGAAATGAAGTTCTGTCGTAGTCAGATGCAGCTGTGAGCGCGCCAATAAGGTTTCCTTCTCCTCCGACTAGGTATAACCGGGCCGCTTCTCTTCGATTTATTATTTTCCTCTGTCACGGCGTGAGGCCCTTCGATCCTCGGGCTGGTCCTCTTTCTCCCTCGCGCCTCGTCCCGGCCGCCTTCTCTCGTCGTCTTTGCGTCTCCGTTTCTCGGGCCCTGACAACGCCGCTTTCGCGCTGTTTTCCACTCGCTCTCCGAAGCGAAGGCCGAGTCCGTTCTGGTCTTCGCCGTCCTCGTCCTCCTGGGTTTGTGCGGCTGCGAGGAGCTTGAATATTCATGTTTCGATTAAGCGATAGATAGAGTCGAAAAGCAGGCTTCTGGAGAGCGCCGCGCGCCGCCGACGTCGGTAGCTGCTGCTTGCCGACGCACGACGTACCCACACCCATTCTGCGCTTATGGCCAGACGCGCCTATTCTGTTTTCTTCTCTTCTGTTGTTGTTTTCTCCGCTCCCGACTTCTCCAATAATTCCCCAGTGTGCGTTTATGAGGAAGTTGAGAAACTGGCTCACCTTGAATTCTCCCTAGGAAAGACAGCCCCGTCACCGTTTCGCGGGCCACCCTCGTCCCTCTCGAAGTAAGAAACAGTGGTTTTGGACTCGATAGCGACACTGTTGTGCTGGGGTTGTGTACACTATCTATCGATGGGTCAGAGCCTCGTTTTCAATCAGACTAGCGATTAGTTCGTTTTGATAGCTCGTTTCTCAGCGCCGCAACACTTAAGAGGGAGCGGAACTGAAAATTACCATTGTGTAGCTTATCGCTGCTCGTTTGTCATTTTTTTGCTGGAACTTGTAGCTTAAACAGTGTAAAGCGTCTACTCGCCTTCGACAACAACCTAGGATGTAGATGTGCGCGTAAATACTTTTCTGGCGCCGTCCGCGAGCGCTTAGAAGTCCCAAACAACGCCGATACGCTTAAGACAGGTTATTCCAGGCTTAACGTTCCTTCTCCTCAGTGCATTTGCTCTAGCACCGTGCTGGAAATGGGGCTTGTTTGCAGTGGGCCCTAAGCGTGGTTTAGAGCTTATGGTTTGCTTGATTTTTTATTGTCGCGGGTGAATCAGAGAACCACCACGCGCCCTCCTCCCATAACGCAGGCCGCAGTAATTTCGCATCTTGTGAAGAAGGGCAAATGGTCGTAGCGGGGTGCACCGAACGCTGTCTGCTCCTCGGGGCTATATAGCGGATGTTATAACCGCGGGGCTCTCCCAGTTAGCCGATCAAAACATCGACAGATTGCTTGCTACTCTTTGCCTCCGTGGCTAGTGTATCTCAAGGGAATTGCGCTGGAAGAGCGCGATAATTATGGAATTGTGTCGAATGGAGCAGAGCGAAGGGGCTACTGGAAGGGAGGACGTCGCCGGGAGTCAGTTCTGCCTCGATTTCGTTCCGGCTGGATGCGTAAGGAGAGGGTTTCGAGACGGCCAGAAGCGTCTTCTGGTGTTCGCTGCTCCCCGGCCAACTCAAACAAATCAACATTCCACTCGTGGGCAATCGAATCAGCAAAAAAGTTTATTTTTCTCTCGCGCGCTCCCTTCGGCCTCTCCCTCTCATTATCGCCGGCGTTGCTCCTCCTGCACTTGTTCATCGTGGTCATCACCACGACTTTATGGTGTTAGGCGTATATGTTGTTTTCGAAGCGAGTATCCTTGCTTCCTGGCTGCTTACCGGTCGAGCTCCGCCGCATTGGCTCTCCTGCAGCGCCGCCGACGGGCGTGTCCTCCTCGAACGGCGTACGTCGGCTGGTCGGCCTGGCGAGCGAGGGGCTTCACGGCCAATGGCGCCATGGCACGCGCGCGCGTCGGAGCCGCCGAGCGACGGTGGCCTGGCTGCGTGGCTGGCCGGCCTGACAGCTTCGACGACTCGAGCGACGAAAGACAGCCGCGTCGCTCGCCGCACAGCCCAGCCAGGGCGTCAGAGGCGCTCTCGGCGTCCCTCGCAGTCCTTTCCTTTTTAGTCGTTCGCGCTGCCGCTGCTTCTGCTCATGTTATACCTCTTCTCGTGCCTCAAGGTGTTGTTCGTACGGCGGCCCCGGGCTGACGCCGCTCTAATCCCCACATCACTCCCCTCGCGGCGCCTCTCCAGCTTTGCGTCTTCAATCCGCTTCCGTCCAAGTTGTTGCCTAATACCGACCTTCATACCGCAATTACAGTATACCCGGGAGCTGCTTGACGCTGGCTTCGCCATTTTTCACGGTTTCGTTTTGCATTTTGAATGAGTTCCTGGGTCGGGTTTGACAATCCATCACGCTAATACAAATGGCAGTCGGGACGAGGCTTTCCCCTCCTGATTTCCGTATGACGGCGACGTTTTCCAGCGTTAATCATCGCTCTCGCGGCAAACGCGTCACATGCATGCTTCTCCCGTTGCCGCTCACCAAAAGAAGGGGAGACTCGCAGGCATTGCACGCACACGAGCACGATGATAACGCTTGAAATTTGATAAAGTTAAGTGCTTTGGGGTTAGCTATATCGATTTTATAGCGCCGGCCGGGCTTCTGCCGCGCCGCGGCTGCCGCACCGCAACATCGGGCAGCTGTGAACGTGTTACCTTAGCAACAGGCGCTGTGACTGCTTAATCCGTTGCGCAAGCCGTCCTCGTCCTATAATCCACCTGCCAAGGTGATTAATTCGTTGAGAGCAGCTCGGGCGCTCTGCTTTCGGCCGCTCGCGGGCGGCGGAGTCCTCCTCGACCTGTGGAACTGCGGCGCCTCAACTCGGGCCCAGATTTGCATACGCGGTGGGTCTCCGCGCGATTGGGCTGACCTATGACGGCCAGGGTCAGACATATACGACGCACTCTCAGACGGCGGTCGGACGAGTGAGAAATCATTTTCGCTATCGTTCTGCGACGCGCGGTTGTGCGCGTTCCTCGCTGGTCGCTCTTCTTTTGCCTCTGATTCATTCGTTCCTAAGTCGACAATCGGCATCTAGCATCTATTATTTGTCAGTGATTGTCTCCTTAGATTCACCCTCGTCCTTGTTCCGTGCACCAACCTTGCTCGCTTTTCCAGTGTCGCGCTAAACGTCTCTCGCTTTAAGCCACGTCAAAAATGCTATTTTTAATGGTGTTCTTCCGGAACTTTCGGTGTTCTCCCCAATTCAAATGGCGGCGCTTCCCTGTAGTCTCGGCGCGATATATTGCGTTTGCAAACGTAGCGAAGGCAGACGGCAATGCGTCCGCATTGATGTGCGGGAATTTTTCGTTTGGATTATTTTCTCGTGAGATAGCTCGCGTGTCCTTCGCGATTTACCTTTGCATTTGCGCTATAAAACATCGATCGCTTCAGAGTCACCGAGAAAAATGGCCGACCAGCTCACCGAAGAACAGATCGCCGGTGAGATAAATTGATTTATTGCGCTTTTTGCTAATTTTGTCTTGTCCAGAATTCAAAGAGGCGTTCTCCCTCTTCGACAAGGACGGTGATGGAACCATCACCACCAAAGAATTGGGAACGGTCATGCGCTCCCTTGGCCAGAACCCTACCGAGGCCGAGCTGCAGGACATGATTAATGAAGTCGACGCCGACGGTGAGTCATAACAAATCCAAAATTAAATATATGATTGCATGGTTCAGGAAACGGAACGATCGACTTCCCCGAGTTCCTGACGATGATGGCGCGCAAGATGAAGGACACCGACTCGGAAGAAGAGATCCGGGAAGCGTTCCGGGTCTTCGACAAGGACGGCAATGGATTCATCTCGGCCGCCGAACTTCGCCACGTCATGACAAACCTGGGCGAGAAGCTGACCGACGAAGAGGTCGATGAAATGATCAGGGAGGCCGACATCGACGGCGACGGACAAGTGAACTATGAAGGTAAGCTAAACTCTTTACTAGCATTCATTAACCAGCTCTACTTCAGAGTTCGTAACGATGATGACGACGAAATAAAAGAAGTTCACCCATTTTCATGTGTTTAATGTTTATAAAATATATTTACCAGTTTCTCAACGCAGTGCTTTCGTGTCAGATCGCCTTTTGGTGGTTGTTGTAGGCTCCGGGAGCACCGCGTCGAGAAGCGGTTGGGTGCATGCGTTCTCCTCCTCCTGTTTCCATGTTTCGGTTAGCTAGTTTCCTTCTTTCTGACCCTCCCGACGCCTCCTCTGGCCGTGAGGTGGTCGTCGGGCTTCTCGAGGCTCCTCTTTCCATAATCTTCTTCTTCCACATCAGATTTCCTCATTCCTTCTTCTTGGCCCGTTTTTGACGAATTGGTGGAATGTGTTGTAAGTTATTTATGTGTCACGTCGTATTTTTCTCGCAAAATATAAGACGTTGTGCTTTGTTTTGGACATAGGCGTGCTCTTGGACGTTTTCCTCCGCCACTAGCCCACCACAACCCTGAAATTGAATCCCAGGGGCCCCGAATCGATCAGCGCCAGCAGCAATTAGCTTCGAGGGTATCTGCCGTCGGCCCTCCGCGCGAAGCCGGAACGTCTGGGTTAATTAGATATTTTAGGTCCTGCGTCCGCGAGGGTTCTTCGAGATTGGCCCCGACGGCGGCGTCGTCGTTACCTGGGGCGCCGAGGCCGCTTTTGGCGATTGATTCGTGATGCCGTTGGGACGCCGAATGCAAGTCGAATCCAAAGCTAATTACCACAAGGAGCGGAGAACGAGAGAGCCCAGAGGGGGCCGAGGGATTTCGGCAGCGTTACTGACCGAACTTGACCCCAAGAGCGAGGAATTCGTTTCTCGCGTTATCTCCCCTCGCTCGCCTTCTTCGCTGATCGATGGTGTTTCGGCAATTCCCGATTCGGCCGATTCGATCGATTTGTTTGCGTTTACGCTTTCCGCCGTCGTGTTCTCTCGCTTGAGTCGTCGGGAGGCGAACGAGAAAGCGGAAAAGAAGAAGAAAAGACCGAACGAGCGCACCGATAACACACAACCGAGGCTCCCTGAAGACACCGGTTGGCTTTGTTTAACCCCAATTAAGTTCTCTTCAAAACACTTACTGCGCTACTTTTGTTTCTGTACAAATTGCGTTAAAGGGAGAATTAGAGAGTGGAAACAAAAACTGGGAAAGCCGCCGATCCGAAGAAGAGTCAGCGGTTTAGGAAAAGCGAGGGAAACCAAAATTCAGGATCGCCAGGCATGCTGTTTGTTCAGAATGGCAATTGAGTAGGGTGAAGCGAAAGTGCCTACGCCATGAAAACAGCTAATTGTGAAAACAGTTGAATTCAGATTTTGTTGGAAAAGTGAGAAAAGACAAAACGAAGGCGATGGGGAGCGACTCGATCAAATCGCTGTCAAAAAGAAGATTCTCTGTTTCAAACCACCGAAGAATTCGAGAATCTCCGCCAAATTTTCGATCTGTTTGCCTTGTTTACGTCCGACCTCTAAATAGCTCCCTTTATAGGCGATTTTCGCCCAACTGCAACGATCCTTTATTCCTGGGAAGCCCAAAAGCATTTTCCGTTTGAGTTTTCTCGAAACACTCACAAAAAACAAAAGCGTTCCCGCCGACGTCATTTGGTTCCAATTACAGTGTTTTGCCTTCTCCCTCGGATTGCAGTCTGGATTCGCATTCTCTCCTCGTTTTTGCTTTCACCATCCAAAACTCATGAAATATTCTTTTCAGGAGTCATACGGTACCGAGGACGGTTCGGAGTCCTCGGATCCATTGTGCGGTTTCTTTGTTTTCGGATCTGAATTTCGGATACCGCGACTGCAGCAGCTAATTAAATATATCCCGAAAACACGCTGCATCTGTTCGCAAACAGCGTCCAAGGGTCCTCGAGGGTCTTTGTTCCGCGTTCGCCGAGGTTTCGGCGTCGTTTTGGTGGCTGTTCGACGGCGTGGGATTCTGTTTGTGGGCACTTTCCTCTTCTTCGTTTTTGTTCGCCTCGTTTTGTAATGCGATTATTGAAGCACGGCGGCGGCGCTTGGCGCCTGACTCGCTCGTCGGGGATTAGCGGGATCGGAGACCCGGCTTCCCGATTCAGGAGACGTTGCTTATCCCATGACAGAAACGTTGTATTCGAGAGAATTATGAGATGAGGATGCAAACAATGCTGGATGGAAGAAGACGTGGGAAGCTGGAGTTGGCAGGGAATGAGGGTCAAAGGGGGCGGAACCGGTTATTTACAGACTTCTGGATATTAGATACTATCTAGGTGCACACATAGGATCTTCTCTACTCGACGCTTGAGCGGCTGGAGGCCGGCGGCGAAAGGCCGGTGTGTACGGTAATCGACGAGTTTCTGTTGACGCTGAACGCGGGGTAGTAGAGGCCGCGGGGCATGTTCCTGAAGGAGAAAAGTCATTATGGGCGCGAGATGAGGAGAGAAGCTGTTTTGAAAACAAAGAGCCCCAGAAGGGAATATTTACTCACCTGAAGGCCTGCGGTCGGCCCTCGACGACGAGGGGAACATCGTTGACATAGAAGCTCAGGGCGCCCTTGTCGCAGTCCATGAGGACCCCGACCACGGCGCCCCGGGACACGCCGGAGTTGAGGCGCCCGTGGTGCGTTTCGTTGTGCAGGAACCACGACCTCTCGCCGTCCACGTACATCGACCAGCCATGCAGATCCTTTCCTGAAACGGATTTCGTGAACTTTGGCTGCATAACAATTATGAATTTATGAGGAAAGAGACTCAGTCGCCAGGGCGCTACGACCTGGAACAAGCCACGGAAGTGCAAACTTCGAGATACACTGCGAATGTTCTGGATTTTCGAACGTTTCTGCGACTTTTAGTGCTGGACCAAAGGATTCTTCGATATTGCGAACCCAGAATACTTTCAAAAGCCATTAGGAACCCGTGACGCAGGATTGAAATCGGCGCCGACGTCATCGTCGATTCCGCATTCCCCGATTCCGCTCTTCCCTCCGATCTGCACCCATCGGACCCTCCGATTGTACAACAGCGACGATTAGATTATGCATGCGAGGTCGTAAAAGGGAAGTCGTAAACGGTGCTAAAGCCGGCTGCGCCGGAGAACGGTCGGAGAATGCTTACCGAGCATGATGTTGCGGTTGACAGATGGCTGCGCGACTCCCACGACGATGTCCGCGTTCCCGTGGTGCGCCTCAACGGAGATTTCCCAGTAGTGGACCCCACGCGAGAAGGCGACGGAGCCCAGGACGGTCTTGTAGTCGCTGGAAGAGGCGCCCAGCGTGGAACAGTCGTTGCTTAGGAGCATCTCGGTCTGCGAGGGCGATTTGCTCAGTTGGAACCAGGCCACTAAAGTCGGAATTGAAAATCTCGAAAAGAAGAAACGAATACCTGGAGCAGTTTGCAGGCAAATGGAGTCGCCGTAGGGACTCTCGCCGGCCGAATTAAACGATTTGACACGGGCATTGTAGTACGTGTCGAAGTGGAGTCCGTCGATGGTGCAGATCGTTTCTGTGCCGCAGTAAACTTCCTAAAGAGCGATTGACCCAAAGAACGAAGTTCCGGCCAAACCTTGAATACGCCGTCATCTCTGCCGGTGTCGATCTCCAGGATGTAGCCGTCGACGGCGCATCCGTCGTGGGGCGACCTCCACACCACCGTGACGGAGTTGTTTTCCGCGGAACACTCTGAAGTGTCGAAGACCGGAGGCGATGGAACTGAAAAGAAGACATTTACTAGATTCTTAAATTCTCGAAGAATGAAGCACAAAACGGAAATTAAAAATTTGGGAAACACAACGACAAAGGCCACAAGACTACGGTAAGAGTACCTCTAGAGGAGTCTCCTCTGATCTTTCCAGAGGCTGCGCTGGCTGGAATTTCACGTTTATTCACTTAAACTCCCTGAAAGACCAAGAATCTTACCTTTGAGTTGGGCGAAGTCGAGGTTCTGAATGGCGTACTGGAGATGCTTGGTATCCAGGTTCAACACGATCTCGGGTTCCACGTCAGGCTTCGTGCGCATCTCCTTGTGCCACAGGAACTCCTGGCTTGTCGCGCGGTTCAAAAGCGCTCCTCCGATCTGCATGTAAACGGCCGGATCCGGTTCCTTGAGCACCTCGATGCAGAATTGGATTAAAGCAGTGGTCCGCGAGAATTGTGAGGTGCATCTCGAGATTTGGTCCTTTAGGATTCGCTTCTGAAAACAAGAAAATACAGATTGTTTGCGAGCAGGCTACAAAAGCAGCTGGATTCCGGGCATCGCGCCTGGATTGCTTAATAGCTTCTTGAAATTGTTTTCGCATTTGCAGCGTGACTCATCTGCCGCCGCCAAAGAGACGCCGGAGGAGGAAATGATTCGAGCCTTGGGAAAACCATTTGGAAGAAACCACGGAATCGAAAGGGGGAGGATGCATGGAAATCTGTTTGGGACAAATCTGGAGGATTTGCAAAGTTGGAATTCTTTACGCCTTTATGATCAAAAGGGTTTCCAGGACTCCTATCTCATTTAACCCAAAACGCTCTTGCTTCACAACGCACCTTGTAGTCCCTCTCCTGGTCCACGAACTCAAGTAGTTTTGCTTTCCGTTCCTGGAGCTGCTGGATCAGCGAGTCGATCTGTACGGTGACGTTCGTCTTGAAGTCGGACGAGGAGGTCTAAAGCGTTTTTTGCGGTTTAATCTCCGTTCGTAAATCAAAACTCTCACGTTTATCTTCTCCTGGCAGTGCTTCAGCTTCGTGATGTCTTCGGTCGCCGATCGCGCTTTTTCGCTCAAAAGTTGAAGCGTTTGGGAGAGTTCGCTCTGAAACGTCATAAATGAGTTCTTTGTGGCGGCGTAACGAGGGAAACAGTTGGCGCCCGAAACTGTTAAGTGGTCGTGTAGCCGTCGAAAAAGAAAAGTTTGCGCGCTCCGCTCGGATTTATAGCGCTGTGAAAGGATGTTTTTGTAGGCGCCTCTTTCAGGTGCGATTTATGCGCTTCGAATGTTGCGAGTTGGATCGGACGGAGTCCCTGGGATCCGAGCCGATTGATCGCCTGATTTATGCTCCCAATCTGATCTCTTAAGGGGTCGATCGGCGGCCGGGATAAACACGTCCCGCTTCGTCCCAACTCGCTGCTGCTTTGTTCGGAGAAGCGAGGGTGACGCAATTAAACGAGTAGTACTCTCGGCGGATATCCGCTCCTCTTCGGACGACAAATCGAATTCTGCGGCGCCAAAAGTTTCATTAGTCGCGCGCCGATGGCCGCGAAAGGACCAGCGGCGGAAAGTTGCGCTTCTGAGGGAAAAGACGTCGAAATAAGGAAAGAAGGCGGTTGATGAGGTTAATTTGAGGAAAGTCCCTGAAAGGGAGTTTGAGGAGTCCGAGGGACTCGAGAGGGGCCTTGCGAGAAAAGTTCGGAATCCCCTGTCGTGGATTGCCGGATCGGAGACAATCGCGGTAATAGCCCCCTGGTCCGAGAGCTGGAATCCCCGCTAAGCACACGTGTATTGTCATCGGATCTCGGCCTCGTAAGCAGATTAACCCAAGAGAATTGTTGAGGGACGTGGGGATTACCTGCCGGATTAGGCAGCGGAGGAGGTCACTTTTGCACCTCTGCTGCTTGACTTGGGTCTCCCCTGCCTAATCTGCGTAATCGGATCCGGCGACCCTTCGCCAGCTTTCAATGTTAGCGTGCCCCGGACTCCTTGTGATAGCGGAGAAGGGCTCCGAGATGTTTTACAACTGGGCCAGATCAAAGAGATTTGTAACCGGAGACCCCTGAGGTACCGCCGGCTGTCCTTGTCCTCCCTCCGCGGCCATCCCTCGAAGGGCATTTAACCCATTGAGGGTCGAGAGGCTGAAAGGCGAACGCCTAATGAAAAGATTTGCGCAACCATATGGCGACGCATTTATCTTCGCGTGTGATGACAGCGCCGAACGACGGGCGAGTGACGAGCAGGCCGATTGCATAATCTGTGCCTGGACAACGGCCAGGCAGACCCAAAACAGCGTTCTCGAAGCCAAAAGGGGAATAATTAGGCCGTCAAACGGAGACCGATTGATCGATTGCCGTTCCAAGCGTGTAATTACCCTCTGAGCTGCTCCGGTCCAACTTGCCAAGGATCTCACGGCTCAGTTGCTTCGATCCAAGGCCAATTATCGCGGATCGACCTTCCTGCGAGTCTCCCCGACTGTCGCCTCACCGTCTGTCACTTTCCCTTTCCAGCAGCTGTGTGACCTTAAGATGACAAATCACCTAAGAAGAGCCACTTTTTGCCGTTTGGGGTCCGGCTCGCGTTTTCCGGCGACCTCCGGCCGCTTTTTCCGCAAACAACAGGTGTCCCCGGACGGCGTTCGTCGAATGGGTGGCAGGAAGCGCCAGCTCCCGACCCGTACTGTAAATCAAAAAATATGCAAATCTCCGAGTCTTCCCACGGCGGCAACGCTCGTAAAACGACGCGCCAAAAGCTTCTTCGAGACCCTCTTCGATGGAATTTCATGCCTCCGGAGCAAGTGTAAAGTTTTATAGCCTGAGGAGGGGACAAGTCGGGGCGGAAGAGCGTCATGTTTGCCCGGCACAATTGAGTCCCTCGAATGCATATTCGATGACAGCCCTGGTATATCAGCAGCCTGGTATACATATCATCGACCTGATAGACGTGGAGGAACGGAGGAAGACATATGTAACATATGATCTGGAGGCGTCAGTTGGTGACCACTACACGGTCGGGACAAATTGTCGACGGCGGCCTCGATTACACCTGGGCCCGGAAGAACATCTTGTCCCCGGCCACTTCCCTCGCTCTCGCGCACTGTGCATATGGCCCCGGGCGATGAAAAACGCATAAACACATTTGCGGTCGCTTTGGGGTAAACGCGCCGCCGAGCGCGGAAGATCGTAAAAAACCGCGGCGCCACGGGCCAAAAGGTCATTTGCGGGTTGGCGTTATGTAAATCGAGTCGTCCCAACAGGTGTCGATGCCTCAAAGGCGCCCGGGAGTGCAAAGTACCTTATTAGCACTCGAGAAGTGTCTTTGTGCCAGGAAAGTTCTTCGCGGCCGAAAACTCGACGCCCCGGCGTTTTCGAGGACCAGGACCAAAGACGCCGCTGGTCCGACTCGGGACCACTTTACACCGCTTTTCATAATCCGAATGGAGTCCCGCGGAGTCGAGATTTGAATTATAGCGTCGAACAAGCGCCGATTACAACAGATCGCACGAAATCTCCGATTCGCCACCAGCGCGGTCCATGATCCCTAACGC
>KN167275.1:89816-103083 GCA_000757745.1 Steinernema scapterisci
AGCCTACTTTCGAGTTCGGGAAGCATGTTTCGGCTTCGCGTGGGTGGCAGCGTTCCCTCTGGTTTTGTCCTTCAGGTACGCTATGATCTCCTCGAGACGCTCTACCCATAGTTGCTTTTCTTCCTCGATGACTTCCATCAAGTTCTCACTGAAATTCTTCCGTATAAAATCCATTAAAATTGGAAGCGACTTACTGTTCAAAAATCTGGAAATCCCTCGGTATTCGGAGCTCCCAAGTGCCGCCTTTGGAGGTTTGTTCGCCATTGACTACTGGAACCTCGCGGTTCAGGCGGCCGATTTTTTGGAACACCTTCAGCGCGTCTTCTGCTGACACTTGGAATACGCGCACAATGTCGTTTTGAGTGACGCGATTTCCCGCGTCGAACTGACAGCAGATAAAGTCGTAGATTGCTCTGAAGTGGCGGACTTTCTCCTGCGCGGATGCTTGCGACTCATCCGGGTAAACCAAGTCACTTTTGGCGACCCAAACGCCGCACACGAGGCGAGCGCAGTCCCGAACTGGCTCAAGATCGCAGCTCTCTTCCGCGTGACATACTTCAGGTATGTTGTCCAACGTAATGACCGTCGCTAAACAAAAAATTGGGTTAGATCGAAAACACTTCGGAAGGAACTTACATTTGCAGAAGACCGCCTTAACCCGTTCTTCCAAAGTGAGCAAGGCCGCGATCTCACTCTTCTTCATCAGGTCGTAGCGTGGCTGTTTCCGGAACGCTGAGCCCGTTTCATCCTCAGAATCGATGTTCTTCCTGTAGATGGTTTGTCGACTCCTGATGAGCTTCTTCCGCGGCGACTTCATAAGCATCGTTCGGAACCTCTCGCAGTCCCGATCCGTTGGGAACATGCTGCGGTACTTTTCGGCGTCATAATAATTTTGGGTGTCCTGGCTTAGAACGTCGACGATTTCTTCGTCTTCTTCATCATTATTCTTCCCTTGCTCCAGTATCTCCTCTACAAGAGCTTGCGAGGTTTCATCCTAAAAGTCTAAAGAATGGAAAATTTTCGAGAACTTCGCCTTACGTCTTCTCGAAGGATCTCCACGTCCATCCATTGGTCCTGCTCTTCGGCCTTTGTCCTGTGGAACGACGAAGCTTCGCGGCGTTTCTTCTGGCGTTCGTCTTCGGGACGGGCGAACTTCACTCGGATGGGATTCGCCTTCTTGTTGGAGGTTTCGTCGCCGTCATCGGAATCGTCGGACATCATATTTCTGTTGCGATTCCTGTGCGAAGCGTGACTCAAAGTTCTCTTCATCTCGAACTTCTGTTCCACCGGGATGAAATACAACTTTCCTGAAAGCGCTGTCATCAGAAACGGAACCAACGGAACAAGCACTTACCATCCCGGACCACTCCAGCGACGTGGTTCACGCTGCCCTTGTTGGTGTATCGCGTTCCTTCAAAATTGATTTTGGTCGTCAATCTGAAGACCAACGACAAACTCAGGGTTCTTAGAAAATCCGAACTTACGAGTGCTTGTTTACGGCGCTCGGGAAATCGTCCATCCGCTCTCGGTCAAAGGAGTTGAAATCGCAGTCGACTTCCATACTCATTTGAAGCTAAAAAGGATACTACAATGGGATTTCGAGAGATCTGCAAACCTTTCCGACTTTGCGTTTGTATTTGGCGATGAGGTTCGAAGCCACTTCGAATCGGAGACCCTGAGGAATCAGGACTCGCGAGAGTTTCTTCGAGGGCTGGAGCAGAACGATGTCCGTTTCCTGAACAATGCTTTATTATTCCCCTTTGAATAAAGAAGGCAACTTACTGCTTCGATGGAATCTTCCTCTTCCTCAACGCCGTTTTCTTCCATTTCGACGTCTTCGGGTGCATCGGACTTCGCTAGTTCCTCGTCGGAGCTGGGCCCGGAATATTCGACTTCAACGTCGTCGACCATCTTCATTTTGGCCCTGGAACGGAGAAAATCGTGTGATTCAAGGAAACCGATCACAGAGACGCGCAACATTCCTTCGAAGCATTGCTTCCAAAGTTTCGCTGCAAAGAAGTGATTCTTCGATTCGTTCGACCAGAGGGGAACGAAAGCTGGTACATAGATTACACTTTCAGGAATAGAATAATGCCGCACAGAGATTACACGAGGCCAGAAGTATCATTTGGACGTTGTAGGCGAATACTTTCCACGTAAGTCGATCTAAGCATATTCTCGCTGCACAACTCTTTCGACAATACCACACTCCCTGCACTCTCCGCAGCCAGGATCCATTTATTGCCAGCCAGATCAAAGGGACACAAAATGTTTCTTCGGAAGAAAACTTCGCCACAAATCGTTTTTGAAATTCAAACAGCCGATCGACCGTATCGCCTCGTCCAAACATCGGACTCTTCGTGGCGGGACCCTGGGTCAGCCGTGCTTCTTGAGGCACATCTGCGGCCTAAAGCCGAGCATCGTCCTCTGAATCCTCCGCGAGGCCGCTCCCCACTCCAATATCTCTCCCTTCGCGTCGTTCACTTGGCCACATCTCTCGACCTCAAAGTTGCCTGAGAGATCGCGGAAGTGCTTCGTGATGAATGTGAAGAGGCCGCTGTTATCCACGTAGCTCCCTGGAAACAGTGGATCTGCAAGAGAATCTGGAACTTCAGATACCTGCCAGAATATACTCCGAGCCCACTTTCAGGTCGTTCAAGGCACATTCGGATTCCGTGGCTATGTCGAACATCTTCGGAGGCGTTTTGAACTCCGTCGAGTTAGGTTTCTAAAGAAGATATGGATGAGTGAGCGAGGGAATTCCAAGAACTAATACCTTCATGAACAAGTTGGTTTCAACTCGGTAGGTCGTGCGTCCGAACCAGTAGGACTTCGAGAGGATGTGGAGACGAGCGACTGAAACTAAGATTAGCAAGGAAGAACAAAATCAGGATCACTCACCCCAGTCGGATTTACAGTAAACCGCTTCTGGTTTCTGATGGACACATTTGCAGGCGACGGAGAAGCCGAGGACGGAGGCCAGAAGAAGGAGAAGACGCGGAATCCGCATGGCCCGGCGAATATTACGAATCGATTGCGCGAGGCCCAGTGGGGGAGGACGACAAATTAGAGCCACCCGCAGTGTTTATGATGAGGAAATCCGGGAAGCCACTTTTGATGAGAAAAAGGGGACAGGGGTGACACGGATGTCGACGCCGGAAAACAACTTTTGAAGCTTGGATATGCATGAGGTCGCTGCTATCTTGGGCGCGGACCTGAGGACAGCAACTTCACTTGGATCTTGGCTGCATGACCGAAATTATCGCTGAGAAAATAAGAACCTGGTTGAGTTTTGTTGGACGATGAAATTTTGTTTTTGCCAGTTCCTTGCACCAGTTCTTCCAAGTTGTTCCAGCGGTGGAGGCGAGATTTCGATTGCCGGGGTCAACCAACGACGAATTTCCGTTTTGTGAACACAGTATCTGCTAAACCCATATAATCACTGATCATGAAACATTCTATGCGCTTGTACTTCTGCTGATGGAATCCATCCGACAGGTGTTCCCGACGAAGCCACAATTATGATGTTTCCAAATTTCGCTGAACCGCCTTCACAAACCCGCACTATCCAATCGTCGCACTCCAGCTTTATTGTACTTTGCAGCGCCTGAAATCTGAAATTCTCCACTCAATTTCATGAATTCGAACAATGAAAACATCCTACACGCTTCACTACGACATCCCCACATCGACCTCTCCCTCATCTTCACCTGCTGAAGCTTCGACTGCGACGGTGGAAAGTGCTCCCGATAAACGTTTGTTGGACTCTGCGGATTTCCGACTCTAAGAGTTATAATGGGTTTGAACTTTGCGCGAATATCCCGAGATTTCGAGGGGATTTGTGGTTTTAACCGAAGATTTTCCCGAAAAAGTACTTTTCGGGTGCTCTCAACTAGATTATCTGCTTAGGTTCAATCCTACGTCCGCCGTTTTTCTCGACTTCCTCCTCTTCCGGTATTCAAACTTTTGAATTCTGTCAAACGTTTATAAACACGTTAAATGATCTTATTTGGAGTCAATTAAGACCAGACTCATTTCCACCTCCGCAGATGAATTAGGAAAACTAAGTTTGGACAAAAATAGGAGTTCTCCGTTTGTGGCGGATAAGGATTCTAACCTAAAGAGTTGTTCTTAGAAGGAACCGTTTGGTTTTCAAACTTTCCCATTTCAGCGCTTGGCTGCAACGCTAATTGGCGTTCTTGGCGTTCAAAAGTTCCAATTTGCATGAATCCAATTACGTGCCTTATTAAAATTAGCAGAACTTGCTGTCAGAAGAGTTCACTGTACCTCCCGACCCTCTTCGTCCGTTTTAGTCAGATTGAGGCTTTTTCAATGCACTTTTTGTTGTTGAATCTGAAGTTGAATAATTCTACGTTTTTAGAAGGAAAATTTTCGTGTTTAGTGATAAAAACCTATTTTAGATTCCCAGAGAATCCAAGACAAGTTTATAGAATTCGTATCGCTTTGTATGGAATCCTCTTCAGTCACAGGATTCGACTCATTCGCGTTCGCAAGGCGTACTTCAAGCCTCAATCTACTTATCCGACTCACTGAATCCCGACCTCCAGAACACACCTCCCCCATGTTTTATCGCCCTTTCCAGAAAACGCACAAGAACAGAAGCGCTTTTCTTCGCCGACCCACCGTAACTCTCTAACAACCTCTAATTGGCCTTGTTCTCCGCCGGCGTCTCCACTTCTCCCCGTTTCTCATTGCCAATTAAACACTTAATTCAGCCCATAAACGTGTCCAAATTACCGTTCTGACATTCTAGAACGCGTCTAGAAAATGTTGACGGAGTCTTTCGCTCGGGTTCGCGATTTCGCGGCTACGCAAGCGCCGCTTTCGTCATACTCGCTGTTTTCTTGTCCCAAATGAACCCCTCGCTTGGCTAATTAGTAGAAGTTGCTCGTTTCAGTTCTCCGGCGTCCCTCAGAACCTCTCGCGATGTCTCCTGCGCTACCGTACATCGCCCTGGCCGAATACATTGCCGTGATCCTCCTCGGTTCCACGACTGTCGTCATCTCGACAGTTTCGCTGCTCTCCACCCAGGTCGCCTGGAAGAAACGGAGTGTCCAAGCTCCCAACCGCATGATGGGCCTCTTTACAGTCACCGCTATGGCGATGACCGGGACAAACGCTGTCCAGATGGTTTACATGGCCGCGTTGTGGAATCCTTACAGTGGGTTACGGTAGTCAGGAGAGGATGTTATCTGGTAATTCAGAGCACGAGCACGATACGACGCTGATGAGATACCTGGGAATCGTGTCCCTAATCACGGTAAACTCATACGAGATCACGACACTGCTTCTAACCGCCGACCGCTGCGTCTTCGTTTTGTGGCCGGCGCAGAGATTGAAGCACGAGAAGTTCTTCTTCCTGTTAAACTGCGCCGCGATTGGATTCTGCGCTGTCGCGGTTTCTTGGATCGGTGTGGCTGACAAGATTCCGCCGAAACTCCCCGACAGTGAGTTCCTTTGGCGTTGGAAGCAGAGATCGCTTTCAGAGTTCCGGGTTCTCCAGATTCGGTTTCTGTTTTCTTCTCAAGCTTGATTGATTCGACGCGTTTCTTTGTTAGCTCGCGGGATATTTTTGCTCAAAAGATGTTTCAGACATAAAAGAAGCGCAAGTGACGCACGGCGATTCACGCTTGATGGAACGATTTTGAGCTGGGGAGTTTTGAGCCTGTACTGTTGCGGGAACATCGCTTTGGTCAAGTTCGGACTTATTCTTTCCTGTTTAGATTGCTGGGCCTACGGATGCGTGTTCAGCATGGCGACCAACGAGATTCTGCTGGCCGCGCGGATCTCGCTCTCCACCTCCAACATCCTCCTCAACATCAGCTTCCTCTGCCTCCTTCTCAAGTACCGCAAATGCCAACTCCGAAACCGATCGGCGATGCAGAAGTTCACAAACCACTTCATCATCTGGCTCTTCTCGTTCCACGTCCTCTTCGACCTCTCGCCGGCCATCATCGACCTTCTCCTTAGATCTGTAAGTCCTCGTTCTCTCTCCTCTTTTGACCTCCTTTTCCAGCTCCAACAGATCTACCTGCAGAACTACCTCGGCCCTTACGGCGTTCTTTTCATTACGATCGACGGATTCTTCAGCGCCGTCGCCTACAACCGCGTTCTTCGGAAAATACGAAAAGTCCGCGATGTCCGAGGACAACAGTCCCAAGTGCAGTAGATGTTGGGTGATGAGAGGTTGGAGATATAATGGTGACCAGTATGCTCGGGACAACTTGGGCTTCGCATCTTAATTCCTAACTACATTTCACAATCCTAATTCGGACAACCTTCTCCGAACGACTATAGTTGGGTCGTTCGAATCGTGATTTTAGGATTAACCTTTGATGACGCGTGTACGCTTGTACACCCGAACTGTTGATTCCTGTGATACTGTGGGTTCGAACTCTGGATGCCTGCAATCAACAAACGAGCCGTGCTTCATGTTTTTCGAAAGTATGAGGAAGTTGAGAATGTTCATTCTTCCATGGTTTGCACGGGTTTTCCACGCTAATCGCCTCTTCTTCAAAACCATTCCGCACTCCAACCACACCATCACTGCTGGAAATTCCTGCAATTCCACGATTTTCAAAGTTCATAAATCAAAACTTTTCTCTCGCTCCAATTTTTCATCCGGAGACGAATTGTTCTCCTCGGCCCTCCCACGAGGCCACTTTCGGCGTTCAGCGCCCGGTTCCCCGAAGACCCGGAGAGTTCGGAGAGTTTTATTCATGCACTTACAATATTCACATTAGGCGAAACGCGTTCCGGAGATTATTGCCTTGAGTCACGTCGTCGCCAGAAAGAATCTGAACGAGATCCAAAGAAGAGATCGGAAGGATTGAGCATTTCGGTATTGGGAGCAAAGGGCGGCGGCGGTGTCACACGTACCACTCTTTGAAGTCTTTCTTCTGTGCCGCCGCGAGGTTTCCGTTCTTTGGCGTCGTCCCGTTCATGGGCATCATGGCCCCGTTCGGGATCACCGCGCCGTTAATCGGCTGGTAGCCGTTCCCGTTGGCGATTAGCCGGGCGGCCGTGTGGCCAAGGCCCGAGGAGCAGATGCCCGAGGGGCTCAGGTGGTGCTGCTGGTGCATGGCGCCGTCGTGGTGCATCAGCTGGGGACTCATCTCCGAAGGGATCGGCGCGTAGCCGGCGTGGCCGCCACCCGGGGTCGTCGTGGGTTTAGTGCCGTTGCACACCATGGGGTAGTGGTCGGAGCCAGGGCCGTTCTGGCGGCAGCGGAACACACAGAAGACCACGATCGCGATGATTACGATCACGGAGACCGAAGCAATCGAGATGAGGGCCGTTCGGGGGAAGTCCGTCGATGTCACCGGGCCCTGGAACATTGTAATTAGGGGATTAGGAAAAAGAGCCGGATTCTGCTCGTTCCAAAGAAAGACGAGCGAAAATTGTGAATTTCGGTCGTTTGCTTGAGCGCGGAAGTGAGTAACGGCAACGTGTTTACTCCCCCGACCCAGCCAACCTTCAAATGTCCAGAAACAACTCGACCACTTGCTCTTGAAAGACTGAAATTCGAAACGAACCTTCTGCGTGGTGACAAAGAGGTCGCCCATAGGCGTGGTGGGCCTTACGGCATAGACGGTGTGTGAGGGCAACGTGGTTTTCGGCTTCGGTTTCGTGTAGGCAACAGAAACGGTCGAGTGGGCAGTGCCTGAAAGGGGACTTTTATTGAGGGAGTCGAGTGGCCTCTCGAGACGACGGAAGCGGACGACGGACAACAGAGGGTGGTTGGATGCAGGAGCGGACGACAGAAAGTGCCAGAATCAGGTGACGGAGGGTGCAGGTGGCGCTACTTGGAATAATTACAAACGAAGGAGGCGAACGGCGGTGGTCGCGAGTCGGACGAGGCGCGAATCGATTAGAGAGCAGTTGGGAGCAGAAGCGGGCGGCGGCGAAGGACGACGGAGGAGGAGGCCGGATTCTGAGGCGGAGAAGTTCTGAGTGATGGGGGATTAGGATTGTGCGCAGATTTCGGGGTTCCGAGGCGGCGAAGTCGGTAAACACGCGGCGGCCGGAAAACAGCTCTGCTGCGCAGCAAACGCCAGATGATTAATTAGGGAGATTCGGAGAAGCGAAGCGGCCAAATCGAAACTGAAATGAACGAGCGGCAGGGGGGAGGAAGAGGAGGGAGGGCGCCGCGGTAAGTGGACCAAGAAGTCGAGGGCCATTAGGTCTTCACCATGGACCTGATCCTAGGACATTCCGCACGGGACCAAGACGAGAAGCGAGGGTCGAACCACCGTCCGACTTCACCAACTGACCAACTGACCGACCAACCGACAGCTACCGTAACCACCGCGTTCTCCAAAGCACAAACCGAAATCTTCTACCATTCCACACATCCAAAGCAAGATCTCCTACCGACTGTGGACGTTGTCGTGGGCGGCGGCGTGAACTTCCTGAAGGTCGTTCGCCGCGTCGATGCGCGAGTCGTTGGGACTACTCTGGGTTGGTGGGTCGTCGTGGAGATCGTGCTTGGAGTGGTTACTGCAGAGGAGGAGGTTGTCGTAGAAGAGGAGGACAAAGTGGTTTTCCTTGGGGCCGTCGAAGGCGTCGTGGGAGACGCCGTGTTTAGCGGAGGTGGCTCGAGGTCCGACCACAGGTCTTCCAAGTAATCTGGCTCAGTTTCAATCGCCTTGCGGAACGGGTCCGGTGATACAGTAGCTGTCTGTTTCCTAGCGCTCGGCTTTACGGGAGTTACCGTACTCTTCTGCTCTTCTTCCTCCTCGTCCTCGTCGTCATTGTCGTCCTCTTCGTAGAACACTTCGACCTGCGCGTCTAAACGATTCTGAGTTGTGCTCGGGGGAGAAGCGGAGGAAGAGGAAGAAGAGGTTCGTGCGGGAGAAGAGACGCCACCACCGTTGCTACCATAATCCACGTCCAAACTCATTGTGACCACTGTCACCAGGACTGTAGGTGCAGGGGATGTGGTGGACGTCGTAGAGGTTGTCGTGGATCTCTGCAGGACCGGAGCGAAATGCACTGGTTTGAAGAGATTGCTCTGCGCAGGAGAGGAGGCTACGGTAGCCGCCAAGGGAGGCAGTGTTGTAGGGGTCGGTGGCAGTGGAGAAGAAGAAAGTGCTGAAACGGAAACGTGCTTGGAAGTGACAGTGGGATAAGGGATACGGTAAGGGAGGAAGGAGTACGGTAGATAGAGGACAGAGGACCCACGAAGACAGGACACGGCACGCAGAAGTGCGGAGGGAGGGGAAGGACAAGATCAGCGGGGGATACCGACCACTTTTGGGCGAAGGCGAGGGCGAAGAGGTGCGTCTTCTCGAGGATACTGTAGACGGTAGGGTTGGCGCCGGAGTCGGGAGCACCGGAGTGAAGAAACCTGAAATCGATTGTATTAGACCCGGCTTCAGTGGACACGTTCTGGTGCTTAATGACCTTCGGATTAGGACGTTTTGGGGCACTTTGAGTTTACGCCTGAATTGGCGCTTTCGAATTAATTAATTGGACCTTGAAGGAAGTTGTTTAGTGAACGTTAAGACCCGAGAGAACCCACAAATGGTATATGTATTACCGTACAATTTACCGTGAGCTCTCCCTTCGCTTCCTTCCTTCAACCCAACCCATTCAGACCCAACCCAAGACATACTCTCTTCCTCACTCTTCTCCCTCGGCGGTTCATCTCGCGGCTTCGGCTTCGTCTTCGGCCGGTAGTTCGGCGCGAAGCGTGGCGGCGGCGGCTTGAAGAGGTCTGTCTTGCACTTCGGCGTGTTCCACTCGATCAAACAGATGATCGGCGGACGCGCGGAGGTGGAGGTGGTGGTCAGGGTCATTCTGGACGACCACACACACACCGAATAAGAGGCGGACAAGGGGGAATCGGCAGAAACTGGAACAAACGAACTTTGCGGGGGAAACGGAGGCGAAAACGAGGAGACGCGTGAAAAATAAAATGCAAAGAATCGAATTAAGTGATCGAGTGCCTCAATCTCCCGAGGGTTCTCGAGTAAACACGCGTCGTCGCAGTCGAGGGGATGACGAGGACGGATATTGCGAATCTAATGATTCCTACAAGGGAGATTCCGCAGGACGGAAAATGGAGCGCTTGATTGGAAGAATCGAAGAGGCGAAAGTGCGATTGGATTGAGGGAGCGGAAAAATCCGTGCAGGCGGAGAACGGAGTTTTTTGAGCGGAAGAGACGAGTCAAATTGGATTTCGTGCGGGTGATCGGAAGCGGAGGACGCGGAAAACGGCGACCAAAAGCCGAAAAGCGCCGGAAGATTTGCATATGCGGGTTCAGACCCTCGGGGATTGTGGACTTGGCACCAGTCGCCGTGAGCGACAAGTGCGAAGATGTCTTCGGAGACCGGGATGACGGACGCCGCCGCGATTCAGGCTGCGCGCCGAGGATATATGGGAGCGCGTGAATTATTCAAAAATGCATTCGAAGCGTTCGGTGGCGGAAAACGAGCGGCGAGGAGTTCCGAGTGGACCACGCGGAGGCGCATAGATCGAAAGTTGCCATTTCGGACCGAAGAGAGCGCTTGAGTTATTTGATTTCGGTGCGGAGGAGAGAATGGAATTGAAAAGTCGCCTTTCCGGGCAAACAGGGCATATTTGTAGTCTTTGATACGGGCTATTCTTGGAAAGATCAGAGATCAAAGTGGACACGAAGCCAGCAAGCATAAAAGCGTCAAAAATCATGAAGCTTTTATGACTATAAATGGGCCGTTTTCCGTAATTAACTATATTATTTAAAAATTCAAAAGACTTTGAGTTACCTAATCGTTTTACAGCTTTTAGGTTAATCCGATTTCCCCTTTTTTGTTCTCTAAATCTGCCATAATCCACCTGCTGGAACCATTTCTCCAACTCCCTAAATGGCAACAATCTCAGGTTCGAATTCCCACGTCCCCTCCTCGCTGCTTCATTTCCGAGTCTCCCATCCTCTAATCGCAACTTTCAGGTTTCAATAAAAATTCTAATGAGTTTCTCGGTCCCCACTTGGCTTCTCCCGCGCACCTCCATCCTCGACCCTTCCAAGAACCGCCTCTTCGGTCTCTGGGTCCACCATCGTCATCCGACGCCAAAAACAGAATCTTCGAAAGTAATTTCCGTGATTGTCGTCGAAGCGCCGGCGATTCGGACGCGTGTGACACGAATTTTGAATATTTGAGGACTGCACGGATAAATAATTACGCAGGACGCAGAAACTCGGACCGCGAGGAAGCGAGGGCGACTGGCCGTGGCTGAGAAACTATAATAATTGCCGGAGTTCTTAGAATTCGAGGTCGAATTACGCGCAGAATAATCGTGCGAAGCCGGGGAAACGGAAGCGGAGAAGAAAGAGGGATAATCTGCACCCGGGAAAGGATTAGCCGCGCACTTTGAATTGGGTTAGCGCGTGAGGAGTCGCGGGATGCGACTTTGCAACCTGCCTGGGGTGGCCGAACCTCGCGCGGACTTCGGGAGTTTGGGAACAAAAGAGCCGAGAGAGAGGAGATCGCGAATAGAGGACTAGGGAACTTTGCAACTTTTGAACGAGTGCGCCAGACTCCAGAGGGTTCCTCGGTGACACCCTAACAGGTGGATTTGCCGAGACCAGCTGCAGATCCACGTGGAAGAAGATTGTTAATATTCTGGGATTAGCCGCTCTGTCGTCGGTCGCAGGACGCGCGGATTAGGCCAGTTCCCGCTGAGCGCTGACGCGGAATTGCGGCTTTTCCTGTTTTCTGAACTTTGTGGACGACAGTTCGACAGGAATTTGCGGAAAGTGCTTTGTTAGGCACGAGCCTTTCTCAGCTGGCTAGGCCACAAGGCACATTGAGGAAAACGCGGTGAAAGTCGCACTCAAGAGTGTTTTCCGGCGAGCCAAAATCTGCGCCGAAAGTGGTTCTCGGGGAGTGGCGCTGCAGGAAAACGACCTAATGGACCGAGAACCGCTTAATTGGAGTTTAGATGACGGAGAGAAGCACAAAAGTCCGGACGGAAATTGTTGCGCCAATCTTGAAGGCTATCTAAGGCGGGTAGGTGCAGGCGACATTCTCGACTACGGAATGGAATCGCCTTCCTGCAGTTCCGGGGACTACGCAACAACGCACTTGCAACAATCGAAGCGGCGTATCGGATTCTTTTCTTTCGCGCATGTTTCGTAACGTTTCAAAACACGAAAAGCCGCGTGGAGGGTCACTTGTCAAAAGGGGGAAAGCGCAATTATGCGTTTGACACGCTTGGCGTATTTGTTATAACGCCGCGATCGATGGCGCGGAGATCTCGGGGAATATGTTGCCACCGCGATCGTCACGTTTCTGGGCGATTTGTCTCCGAGATAAGTCGGCGAAGAGGATTTCGAGTGATAAAAGCCGGGAAAAACGCTTTGTTCTGCCCGGAGAACGCAAATTATCCGCCGAGGGACATTCGATTACGGGAAGAACGAGTAAACAGAAGCCGCGATATAAAATGCGAAAATCGGCGCGAACGGATTCTGGACGTCGAGAATACGGGTGCAGGAGAGATCTGAGGGTCCAGGATTGGGGAAAACAGGGAAATTACGGGGAGGAGTACGGTCGCGGAGGAAACGACTACGCGGGTGAGTCAGCGTGGCGCAGGCAAGACCGATTAGGTGGATTAGTCAGGATTCGAAGATTCCCGATTCTGCCAAACGTTGGGAAAGTATTTGGATATTTTGAGATTTCGACGAGTCGCGAAAGGTCATGAACAATTTATCTGCTGGAGTCGCCGGTTTCGGCAGCTTGATTCACGTCCAGCTTTCAGCACGATCGGTCGCGGATAGCTGCAAAACCGACAAAACAAGAATTCTCGTCGTCTTTTCACGCGGAAGCAATTTGCGATTGCAAGAAAACAGCACCAAAACGAAGTTAATCAGGGGGAAGTCAGAAGCCCGGCTCAATTCCGTCAGTCCCCTTAATCCGAACTCGAAACACTCACCTTCTGGCTGCGAGTCGACTATACAATCCTGCTGCTCCTCAAACGAAAGGCATCCGGAGTTCAGGCCCTCGATCAAACCGTCCAAATCGGAGTCGTCGTCGACGTTCTGAAATGAGAAAAGGACGTTAAGACGCTGCTGGGCAGAAACGCGGAGGGCGTCGGGGATCTGTCGCCTTAATATATTAATCCGGACATAAATCCGTAATTAGCAGCTCTCGATGGGTGCAATATGGGTTCATTTGGGAAATAGAGGATGGATCCGTGACGTTTGGGAGGCTTTCGGAATTTCAGGTTTTGTTTTTAAAGAGTCGAAAACGAATTCTGGGATTT
>KN167275.1:103122-118063 GCA_000757745.1 Steinernema scapterisci
AGAATTTCGTTGTTTTCGGAATTTCGGGTTTTCAAACACCAAAACTGGAGTGAAAATGGATTTTCGCCCGGCTATCGAAATCTATCCCAAGAATCGACTTTTCCCGAACTACGAAAAGGACCGAAAAGCCATCTCCTGTTGCGAAAAACTCGATTCGCGAAGAGGACGAGGTTGTCCATTTTTAGATTAAACGGCACGAGCGCTCCGAAAACACGAAACAACTCCATAAAGCGGCGTGGTTTCGCATCCCATTCGGTCGTCTTCGCCTGCACAATAAACCGGCATTCCAGAATATTTGAGCGACTCCGAAAAGCGAATTCGGCGAAACGCAAACTGCAAACCGATGGAAACGGTGACCAAAGTGGGGCCTCAGGCGAATTAGCGTTGACATATGGATTGGAGGAAGAGGAGGCGGCGAGCGCCCGATTCAATTAGGCTGATTGTCCTCGGGTGACGCCGCTTTGTGTGATTTTAGGTAATGAAGTTGGAAGGGCGACGTGGACAATGGAGGGCCAAATTGAGGCGTTTGAAGTCGACTTGGAGCAACAAACAAACCCAAGAAAAACAAGATCGATTTGGAGGAATTCGGGGTGAAGAGGCGGCTTTTGAAGGGAGTTTCGAGAGGCGCAAACTCGATTAATTTGAAAGCGGAAATTGGCGAAAATCAGAAGAATTAGGCGAAGAGAATAAAGGACGAAGAGTTCGGGATTGGGAGATTCCGAGGAGACGGGGAGGAGATGCGGTGGGGAGACCGAGGATTGATAAGGGATGGGGGAGATTCAAACAAAGCGAAAGCGAGTAGAGAAATGAGATGGAAGAGATTAGGCGAGGAAGATGGAGGGGAGAGAACAGTGGGGAGAAAGGGTCAGAGAGAGCGAATCCCGGAATTTAGAGCGGCGGTCTGGGGAATATGCAGAAAGTTCGAAAACGTTTTGTTTGTGCTTCGAGATCCACTTTCTTGATTGATCGTTTGAGTGGTTGGCTCGGAAACTGTTCGTTCTCCCATTTAAGTGACTCATGCGCGCATCAAAGCATTTCTAATCGGCCGCGAGATCGGCTTTCGGAATCCCCTTAATCCTAACGAAGGCAATTTGCCTCCGGCGACGATTAATCCGGACTCCCGTGGTTCTTGGGATTTGATGATTTATTAAGATTTCTAAAAAAGCAGTCGGATGGAAAACACGCAAAGCAAAGAGCGCTCAATGAAACAGTTCTTCTTCCAAGAACTTGGCCATTTGGTCGCCAAACAAGCTTCCCAACTTCGAAGATGTTTACATCGCGGAATCAAATTGAAGAAAAACCTCAAAGACCAGAAATAACTCACCGCATAGGCGTCGCTCATCTGCATATTCTCTCTCCGGAAGGGGCCGTCGGAGGCGTCCGGAGTGGCCATGTGGAGCAGCGTGGGACTTCCAATCGAGGAGACACGTTCGTCGCCTGAAACGAAGCAGCAGTTTAACCCCGGAAGGTGACCTCAAGGGAATCTTCTCTTTTCTCGCCTTAAACCTCATCTTCTGGCAATTCTTTCTATCGATTCACGCGCCTCGCACCTCGTAAACAAGCGACCGTCACCGCTTAACGATTTCGTCTTCGCGCCAAGACAAGAATTCCGTCGTCCGCAACCAACGCTGGCGCCTCTTCGATGACAAATCCAATTTCCACCGGGTGTAATAACTTCCAGCAAGCGACCAAGTCTCTCGCGCAGGGCGTAAAACACTTCTGAGCCTGTTAGGCGTGCACCAGGGGGCCATTAAACGTCGCGCGACTAATTAGGACCCTTCGCGAGGAAGCACGTAGCTTCGTGGCCCTTGCAACCATGCTCAGCCTCCCCCGGCCGATTAATCGTGTCCCGACGACCTTAGGAGCTTGCAGCCGCCCGAAGTCGGCCGCGGTGACTTCCGAAGCGTTTCCGATTTCCCAAAACTCCTCTCGCTCGTCATATCGGATGCGCTCTCGAATAAATATTAGAAACGCCCTGAGGGCGTCAACGACCTTCTCCGCGTGCCTATAATTCTCCGCGCTCCTTTCAGGACTTCGCGCGCGCGGAGCCGCGAAAGATCAATAAATAATGGCAATTGAGGACTCGCAAAACGTCTAATAGCCCGGCGACCCTTCAGTCCCAGTGTTTGCAACAAGCCTCGTTCGCCTACGATTCGCCGTCCGGTGGTCCTCGTCATCCCACCTTCGCAGGCACGAGTTGACCATCAAAGGCAAGACAGGGTGGCTGCAGGGAGAATACGACCTTTGGAATCCTTTGAGATCATTCGTCAGAGGTGGTTAAAAAGTCAGAGGCTCGGAGTTCTCGAGAGGGCATCTTAAGTGGGGACATCTGCACAATGGCAAGGAAGGGGACAAACAGGATGTGTTTTCATAATTTCAGAGAACTGAAATGACGTTTATCTTCCGGCTTTCCACCGACCACCAGTTTATATCCTCCTTCCTTAAGCTCTCGAGCAAAACCGATCCTTGAAACGGCCACCGGGCGAATCCATAAGCTCATAAAACGGATAATGCGACCAATTGGTCCTTAGAACGCAAAGGACATTCGCCTTTTTAGATCGTTCGTTACCCCAATCGGAATGCAGAAAAAGAAGAACGAATCGTTTAAAACATCTGCTTCCATTTGGTAGTCGTAAGAGCACCATTTCCGGAATTCCAGAACGCCGTCACGGCTACGGAAAGCAGATATAAAGGTTGGAAAACAAAGCTTGACGTACCCAGGATCGCCGGTTTCCCACCGACCCATAAAAACACCGCTAATTCCCTTCTGCTCAAAGCAAATCCCGGGATTTCCTCAATCGGGGCCATAAATCGCGTTGGAAACAAACGGCCGATCGGAGTTCTCGCGAACGCCTCCTCGGCGGAGATCGGTCCTAACTCCTTAAAGGCGCAATTAATCAGACGCGCGGACTCCGCGAAGAACTCTGGGAAGAGTTCCGGTCGCTCTTAATAATTCAGTCGCCTGGACGCCTCGGCCGCCGAGTTTCCCACCAGCGGAAATATCGCCGATAATTTGCGGCGGAGTGAAATATTTATTCGCCAAAATTGCGAATTCGGTCGCTGGAATCCCAAGGTGGCACTGGGTGGGAAACGGATCTCGGAGGTCGGGAAGACGCCGCGGGCGGCGCTCGAATTCCAATTTGGCGAAAACAATTCAATAATCGCGCGACTTCGCTTGCAAATGACACGTTCGATCGCTAATTCAGAAGCCGCGTGCAGCCGTAAACAATGCGCGTGGAGGCGAAAACAATTGAACTGAGGTGGGAGGTGGTCGTTGGGACCTGGGAGGGGCATTCCGAGGTTGAGGGGTCTAGGATTAGGGATAAGACCTGTTGACTAATATGCGCAATAGGCGAGTGAGTTATGGAGGACAGAGGTATTGGGCAAGAAGGACAGAAGGAATGGAAAAGACTGATCTGTCCATTTTTGAGAAAAACGACACAAATTAGCTCAAGGAAACAAAGAAAGTATTAGAGTGGATTCCTACGGCCCAGAGAAGCCGTAAGCACAAAGGTCTCATAAATTCCCTTAGTAAGCCACTCTTGAATAGAACCAAGAAACCAAATTTATGGCGTTCCCATTGAATCTTTTGAACTTTTGGCTTTCAATTATTAAACCCGAGATTCTATGCAGTACAGTAGGACAGCGTAATCCTAAACCGCCGAAATTCTGCAGGAAGCGCGTCATGAACCCGAAAGATTCGTCATAAGCGGGAGATCGGATCGGAAACAAGATGCAAACGAAGCCGCGATATCGGTTTCCATCTGCAGCGAAGAAGAGCGCAAAGACGAACGCACGACGCTCTGAAGCGGAAAGCGACGTGCCTAATCGTGCGAAGGCCCTCGAAGACAAATTGGAATGTGCTCAAGGAGTACCTTTCGCATAGAGGTCGAAGATTTTTAGGCCGTTGAAGTTGACGCCCGTGATGTTTCCCGAGAAGCCGTCGAAGATCCGCAGGTGGCGCCGGCGTTTCTTCCGCCGGTACACCGAAGCGCTGTGGTAAACGTTGAACGAGGCGCCGATCGAGATGCGCCATTGCATGTTCAGCGTGTAGAGTTCGTGTTGATCTGGAATCGGAGGTTAGAGGCAGGAGAACTCTTGTGGGCAACCACCTTGGGGACTGTAGCGGACGGGAAAGTGGTCGTCGAGAGTGAGGCTGACGTTGAAATGCCGCCGGTCCACCACGGCCACGTGGTAGCGATTGTCGTTGACTCGGAGGTCGAAGAATCCCAGATGATGGTCTTTGCTGCCCAGGTTGTAGCGCACTTGGATGTATCCGTCGGCCTGAAACCGAAGGATTACGGTAAAGGTTGTAATTAGTTCTTAGACACATCCGCAATTCAGACAAACTTTTGTCTCAATATGATTTTCCAGACTGAATTTCATTTCGAGTTCATCCTCACACGTTCGCTCTCACAGAGATCGGCTGCTCCTACCAAACTCTCGCATCCCAATCGGGGCTGTGCGATTACCGGTTTCCAGTTTATCGGTATCGCACAGCCCTGATCCCAATCGCGAACGTTCCCTTGTTTGTCCTCCTCACCAAGTATATTGTCAAGAAATCTCCGTCCACCGCACACTGCACACTCAGGAGAACTCCTTCGCGGCTCTTCGTTTGGAAGCCGACAACCAGTCGATCTGCGTTGCTACTGGGCCGTTTCCCTTTCGGATACTCCAGAAAGATCGTCGAAAACGCGTTCGAATCAAACGCGTACGTAGTCCCCACTAAACAAAATCCCATTAATCCACTGCCTCCACACTGCCGAACCCACTCTCGTCGCAGAAATCGCCTCCGTAGGTTGTCATCGAACAATCACATTTGATGTCTTTCCATCCTTGGTGGCATTTTCCGTTGCGTTGACACGAGTTGGAATGGCATCGAGCAGAAGGATCTAAATCCGGGTTTAGTGCCAAATCCCTTAAGGATAAGAACCCACTTGGACATCCTTTCTGGACATTTTCGAATTTCGGAGAATCCGCGAACACGTCAAGTACGTCGTTTCCTAATTTTAGCGCCGAAACGCAGCCGCGAAAAGGCGCTGACGGTTGTTTCCGGGGCGGCAGAGGGATCCATTCGGGTCGGTTTCCTGGAATTCATTGTTCAGGAGAGGTCAGAATCTAGCAGCACTCACCTAAATAGAGGTTTCCACTGAGTCTTGCCACGTAAGTTTTCGGAGGCGCCAAAACGTTCGAAGAATTATCCACAAAGAGGTGGTGAAGACCAGTTTTCGCATCCTGAAAAAAGCCTCGTTAACAAAGAAATCAGTGCCATTTTCACCTGATAAACAAGCACAGAATGCCACCTCATATCGCTCAGGAATCTTCTCCCAGTCGGCGGTGGCGGCGAGAGAACCGACTCGACCTTTCCGTTTATTCCGTAGCTGTATCGAATCCTTCCGTTCCACAACTCGATCGACATATAAGTTCCCGTCATCGTCGAGTTTTCGCACGCGAGCAGGATCACTGCCGATCGGAGAAGAGTGCGGAATTTGAAGGAGATCCTGAAGACGTCGTCGGCCATGAGCGAGGTCGTGGAGAAGGTCGCCATTCCGGGGGTCGCGTCAAAGGATACGGTGTTCGATTTAGCTTTTCTGGAAGAACTGTAAACGATGTCGTGGGATCGCCGCCTCGTGGGGCTGCATACCTGTTCTTGAGCCTCCTTGAGTCGTCCTTCGCCTCGCCCGAAAACTCGGACATCTTTTCTCGCACCGGACGCAGAATGTCGAAGTTGTTGAAGACGAGTTTGGCCAGGAAACCCTCGAAGAGTTCCGCGCCCGACAAGTCGTCCATGAAGGATTCGGGCTCGTGGTTCAGCGAATGGCCACCGGCGATTTCGTCGACGTGGATAACTGTGTCCGAAGAAGGCAGAAAATCTGAAACTGATTGGTGTGAAAGATTTCGTCTCGAGAGTTCATTACAGCTATGTTCCCAGCGACCATCGATGAAGAGCAACAGTTTTTCGCCAGTTCGCCTGACCCGCACTGTGTGCCATTCGTTGTCGTTCAAGCCGTAACCCCACGAAAAGACCTAAAAGAAGTCTATTCAAGGCTAAACTAAAACTGAAACTGACGTGGGATCCTCCGCCTGACTTCAGCATCAACTCCAGTTTGCCCTTCCTCAGCGCGATCGTTGCTCGTCCTCCTTTCTTGTTTCCAGAGGCTGTGTCCAGGAGCACTCCGTAGTCGTCCTTCGTCTTGAACTTGATTTCGATGCTCTCCGCTTCGCTTTTAATCGGCCTTGGAACCGCGAGAACTGGATAATCCGACTCTCGGGAAGATCCCAACGACACGATCAATGGCTCTATAAAAAACGATACGAATAAGCGCTTTTTTCAAATACTCAATTTACCTGCTCCACAAGTTGGTCCATCGAATACCGAAGCGAAACAGTCGCATTTGAAGGAATTGTGTCCAGATTCGCATCTTCCGAGATTCTCGCAGGGTGAAGAAACACAGTAATCCGTTTTTGTGCTTGGACAACCCAGAGAGATCGCGTTGGGTCGAGATCCGGAAGACTTGCGCTCTTTGACTTGATTCTGGAACGAGGCGGAGATCTTCGCGTTCATTCCGTTGATCCTGACGTTCTTCAGGCATCCTTTGTATCCCACGCGGAGTCCGGCGCTCCAAACGGTTGGAGGAACTTCAACGATCGGCTTCGACGGCGTCGAGTTATCCACGGGATACCAGGGAACGGCACCAAGATAGATCGGCTCTTCAATGATCAGGTTCGCGGAAACGCCGGGAGTTGAAAAGTCGGTCTTGAAGGCGTCCACAATCACCGAACCCGAGCGCCCCACGCGTTCCATCATCACGCTGTGCCAGTTCGCGCCGTCGTTCACCTTCTTCGCCGTGGTCTGCAACAAAAAATCTCTTCTTGTATTTTTAGTTACGGTTCGAACACACCTGAAGCCTCACATGACCAGATCCAAGATTAATGATCATGAACAGGTGCCCGTCGATGAGTTCGAACGCGATGTAGTCGACACTCTGGTTCCCGTTGACCTTCATTCCGTGGTAGAGAATCAGACCGTCGGGCTCCGTGGTCCGGAATTGGAATCCGAGGCTCCCGCTGGAGAGGGAGTTCCACTTCGGAAGGATCACGTAGTCCTGGCCAGAGTTGAAGGAGAGGACGTCCGGAGGAAGACTCGGGCTGGAGCACGAGAAGGAGAGGTCGCCGCCGGTGCGGATGACCGACTGCCCGAAGCCCTGGTCGGCCAAGTCGATGAGGTCCAGGAGTTGGGCGTCCGCTTCGTATTTGATCTGGAAAAGCGAGCGAAGATAAAATGAGGGGAGAATTAAGCGATTTGCAAAGAACGCGATTGTTGGATACAACAAGAACTTTATAAGATTTATAATGAACGCCCAGCGTGACTTATTCTCGCGTTGTTTTTTGAGCTCCACCAAATTATGCGCACAAAATTTCTTTCTCTGGTAATGAGTTACTTGCTTAAGCTGGTCATGACACAACTTTTGCAGCTCAGGCGAAGATTTAGCGAGCTTGAATTTTCAGAATTTGAAGGGTTGTGTACTAGCTTGCTTAGAGCGTGTTTCTCACTCATCGCCACAGTATGCGTGGAGCGAGTTTCCGAATAACCTTTATTGAAACGGCTTTCGTTTTTAGTGGTGAAGGGTCAAGACTGATAATCAAAAGGTGGTCGCTGGTTCCACTCCCCGATTGTAACATTTTTTCAAAAGCGCGCTAATTCGATCAATGCGGAAACGATTTTATTATACAGGTGATGAATTCGCGAAATGTTGAAAAGAGGACATTTACCCTCGGGTGGGAGGCGCTGAAAACTGCAAGCGGATTTTGGGAACGCATCGAATGAAAACGGTGAAGTGCCGTTCATATTCGAAATGCATTGGTAAAATTCGGACGCGACGAGATGTTTTGCGGGTGTTGCGCATTTTTCACGATTTTATTCTTTTCGACGCGCATCGTGGAAAAGAAAAGTGCTTTTAAGAGGGAAACCCACCTGGCGCATGCACCCTCTGAACTGGGGCTTGTCCACCTCGAGATAAGCCCTGCCGCTGGGAATACCGCCGACGAAGGCGAACGAGTTCGTGAACCACTCGAAACTGGCCGCGTTCTGCTTGATTTCGTCGCGGACGCCGTCGACGCTGATGGACATCTGAAACGGAGGCGTTTGGGGGCTATTCGCGTGGCGTAGGCAGGCAACGCAAGCAATGCAGTGAGAAGTTAAGAGAATCGTTAAAAGAAGCCCGTTCCGTGCACCGAAGAGTGGTCGAAACTCTCATGAGAGAAGAGCCCGAAGGATGCCGCATGCTCCTCTCCCTCTCCATGCCCCCGGACCCAAGTGCTTGGCACTTCAAACCGAGTTTAAGACAAGGACGACAAAGAGTTTAAACCAAGCGATCGCTCGACTACCGTACTCTCCACTACAATAGGGAGGACCTTCGGTCGATCTTCTGCAAACTTACTCCGACTGTCGAGTATTTGGTCGAGCTCTGCAGCGAACCGATCAGAATTTAGTGAAAGGGAGCGGGGAACGAGGTAAGGAGGACACAGAGAAATGGTTAAAAGGTGACGGGTGCCGGTGGGGGACAGTCTTACCAGGACGAGGTCGCGAAACACGATCACGTGGTGCCAGTGGTCGTCGTCGTAGCGCCCGGAACCCGGGTTGAACATCCGGACGAAGCGTTTGTCCGTCCCGAAGATCTTCGATGTCGCCAGGAGGACGCCCTTGTCCAGGCAGATCTCTACGTAGTTCTGAAAACAACCCCTGTTATTCATCCCATCTCGTCAACTTGAAGCTTGAATGTCGCTCCGAAAGCATCAAACATCTCTTTTTCAAAAAATCGACATCGGCTTTTTTGTTTCTTTAGAATTGGAAGAAGTCCTCTTGGCCTCAAATCGGATCAACCATGTAAACGTTCCGTGTGGACCTCGCCGTCACAATAAGGAACTGAGCCTCTTCCCTTCTGACTTAATTAACAGGACGTTTCCATGACTTTCTTTCGGAAAGCCGCGTTTTTAGCTCTGCTAGGAATGTACTCAGCTTACCCCGAGAGCCATAAAAACTGCAGACGGAGAAAATTTGATTAAACGTCCAGGAAACTAGTCCGATTGCCTCTGCAGAATTTGCAAATGAGACATTTTGATTCTTAGATAATTTGCTGACAATCGAAGAACTTACGGATTGATCGCCGGCAATGAAGAGAATTGCGTTCGGATGGACGGTTTTGAAGGACAGACTTATGTTTTCGCTGCGGGACCGGATCACGGCGGAGGAATTTGCGACGACGTCGTAGCCGAGCCACTCGTTGCCAAAGAAGGAGAGAACGGAGTTGTTCTTGGCTGAAATCAGAGAATCTCAAAACGAAAGGGATACAAGGGGCGCTTACGAGCGTTGCAGTTTCTCCCTTGGAAGCTGGTGAGTGTGCAGTCGCATTTGGGGCCGTCGTTCGTGCTGTAGCACCTTCCGCTGTTCTCGCACACCGGCTCGTGGCTACAGTAATCGTCGTCTGTGTGTCGAGTTCCGCTGGAGTCGATCAATTGGGGAGAACTCACGCCTGGAATATTCGTTGAAAAATGGAGTTTTGCAATAGAATACCTTGAGGATACAGCCTGTAGATGAGGTTCTTCACGCTTCCGGCAAACCGTTTTGTGTGACGTCGAAGGGGCGAGGACATCGAGTTTAGAAGGTGGATGTCCTGGATGAAGATTAGTTGTGATTTTGCAGATATACACGGTATGTCAAGTTTCAATTACGCTATTTCCTGCTTTTGGATGTAGAAGCACAGCCACTCACCATCCCGATACTGTTCCCTTCCCCCGTCCGTTCTGTCCTTTCCTCCACTTTGCCCAACAAGATTTCCCGTTTTCCCCGAAACCTCGTCAAACTAATTAATGCTCCAATTGCGTCAACCTCGTTCCGGCCTGTCTGGATAAGCTCAAAAAACCTTAAATTCGTACTCCGTTCCGTGAACCCAATTTGTATTTTGCACAATTTCTTCTTTTTAGGCCTGAAAACAAAAAGCGAAACGCGGTTCCAGGCCGAATCACGGTTTTCGGCGTCCAAAGTGCCGTTAGCTGCTCTTTGACCCTGGCGGAAAGTAATCCCCATGTCCCACAAGGATTAGCGAGTCCGATGAGCTCATTTGGGGGCGAAACGTCGAATTACTGCAGCGCCACGCACGTTACGCAATCTTAACGGCGTTCAGGCGGCAGCGCTGATTAATGATCGCTCGTTGTGATGTGATAAATGGTATTATTTGGGAACCATCCATCGCTGGCGTGCCAAGAAATGAAGTGAAAAAAACGTTACTTTTGGGACGCCGCCGACGAAAACATCCGAATTGGTGCGCAGATTGCCGAAGATAAAACTCTGCTGCGAGAGGATCTTGAACACTACCGTATCGTCGAGTTGCAGTTTCACGTTCTCCCACGCCTGAAGGGTCTTCCAGGATCAATTTCCGTTCTGAGAAGAATCCAAACAAACCTGGAACAGAACGAAGCGGTGCCATTTGTTGTCGCTGACGACCACGTCGTCCACCCGTATCGTAATCACAGATCTGATTGGCGTCAAGTCGTTCGAATCGTCGCCTAACCTAAACTCGGGAAGTGCGGTAGAGGGATGATTGAGTAAATGTCACTAGAGGCCCCGTGGAACCCCGATAACAAGGTTTCCGTAGAGCAGGAATTGTTATCGATTTTCTGTCGACAGGATTGAATAGTCATGAGCTACCGTATCCCTTTAATTACTTAATCACGTCTCCGTTTGGTCGTTTCCGAAATGGAGTGTTTGCACCGATGCATCAAAACGAAGCACCACGTTAGAATAATTGCGACAAGGGGCCGAACGAGTTTTCCTCCTCGTCCCCTCCACCCTTTGCCGTAATTAGAATTTGTTTATTTACGGCTTTGACGGGATTTGTTCATCGAAGCATCGGAAATTCTTTTGTTTGCGCCGGATTGTTTCAATCGTGTTTTCGGCCTCCAATCGATCCCTCCGGGCCTGCACCTCGTCCCGTCCACATACCTGAAGTCGAGCTGGATTCGTCCGTCGGATATGGTCAGTGCGTAGAAGTTCCCGTTGATTCCGCCGTCGTCCGTGTAGAACAGCAGAGCGTTTGATTGACGCGTGCGGAAATCGAAACTCAACTCGTTTTCGAACGTGTGCGCCCATTTTGGGAATCTAAACGAGCGATTTCAATTAGTCGAAGAACGGCCCCTGGGGACGGCTGAGGACTCTTTGTCCACGAGTGCACTTTAATGCGGTTATCTTCCTCCAAACGAACCTTGCATATGAATCTGGAGACCCGGAAAGTATCACAGCTTGCAGTGGACAAGTGGGGAAGGAGAGGAGAACGAGGAGAAGTGAGAGCAGTTTCCTGAGGAATCGGTAGCGGTGTGCGGTGATCCCGAGAGGACCGTCCGCGAAGAGGACCATGGTCGACGAAGACGCTTCTGGAGGCATCAGTCAACCATATCGATCGCGAAGGAACCGGCGATCAGAGTCGTCGAAGGGTACCTTGGAATACGCACCTGGCTGCGTCGAGATTTTCCCTGGCCATCCTCGGGGCTTATGATGATGTCTCCAATTTCCTGAAACGAAAGCATTTCCGTTCCACTTTTCCTCCCGCCGTCGATTGGATTATTTGCGCAAAACGTGAACTTGAGTCACTATAGAAACAGAAAACAAGCGGAGGAGTCGCAGGTCGCGGCGAATCTTGCGCCCACCGCCGCCTCCAAGGGGGAACTAAGGACAACGACAATCTGGTTAAGAAACTGGACCCGACTCGGAGGGTTTCAATGCCTCCATTTGGCAATCAATCAAAAGGCGGTTGAGTGACTCGAGTCGACAATTCGCAAATTATGCAAATGCGGAGAAGTGAGAAGCCGGGGAAACGGAAAGAAGTTGGGCGGCGGAGATGGGATTGGGACACGCGATCTCGAAGGTGTGCGAGGGGACGGGCGCAGAAAGTCCGCGTCGGCAAAGGGCACAAATCAGGCGAGGGTGGTCAAGATCGGAGTCCTCCTTGTCCTGGTACGTCAGTCGGAGTCAAATTGGGCTAATTCGGAGGCTTGCGCGCGAAAGTGACGAAGGCACTTGGAGATGCCCTGGAGGGCGGAGCGCCCGCCGCTCGGCTCACCGTCTAATTCCTTAATTCCCGAGTCTGCAACGTCCTGGAACACCTTCGCAGCCGCGCGCGTCATTACCTCAACATCACTTAACGGATATTAAAACTGCGACACCTTCGCCAGAAGCCAGACGGCGCTTAGGGGAAGCGGAGGCGCGATCTACGACGTCATCCACGCAAATCGTATCAGCGATCGTGCCGCGAGGCGGCGTCGAGAGGAGGAATCTCGGCGAAATCCTTGCAAGTCGCTGCAATCTCCGTTGGCAACAAGTTGCGATTGATTGTCCCGGACCCGCGCGATGTTTGTTTCGCTAATGAGCCGGCGGATACAAAGTGAAGCAGGCCACTACAATCCGGTCGACTGCTCGCAGAGACCTTAGGAGGGAATCTCGCGAAGCTGTAAATGACAGTCGCCAAGGAGTCTTAGCGGCGGCGGCTCCTGGCAACAGCGGCCCTTGATCGCCCCTCGAGCACGCGTAATGCAATTCTCCGCCCGTTCCCAACTCCAGAAACTGCGCCGAGGCGCCGGAGGAACACCTCGGCTCTCCTCCACTCGTTTAACGCATCAACTGTTTGTGTTGACAAACAATTATTCGAATTTGGAGATGGCTCCGACGCCTCCCAAATTTATTTAATATTCCTAGGCCCAACTCGACTCCGTTCGAGGCCCCAGCCGAGTTCACCCCTCGTCGCATGCCAAATCGGCCCTTCCGGTGGGCGGAAAAAATAGATCTTCGAGGGCGATAATGCCTCGAGGAGACGCTAATTAGGGAAGCGAATATCCAGGACGACTGCAGCAGCACTTTCGAGGCGCTTCGAGAGGGACTTCGGATGCAGGAAGTGCATCGATTAAGCCTCGGTTAGCGCCTGGAGAAGAAGGAGGTAGATACAGTGTTGCACTCAGCCATTAGAGGCCCGGGCGCCGGGATCCGGGTTAATCACACTCTTGCAGTCCTGATCTTGCTCGCGGCGTCTTTTGCCGCTCGGGATGCAAAATTTCCGCATTTTGAAGCGACAGAAATTGATGAGTGGAGCGCGGACTCTCGGATCTGTCACGTAACGGGCGTGAAGACCAAAGAACCCTCCTTGGGGATCAGACCGAAACCAGAAAACGGGCTCGGAAAAACACGTGGATTATGGGGAAGCGGGTACCGGCTGCCGCCTTCGGACGCTTATTAATAGGTGTGTTCTCGTCGCTCCCCGGGGAGAAGACGATCACATCATCGGCGAGCAAGGAGAAGAAGAAGAAGCCCTTAGTGGCGGCGGATGAAAACAAATTAAGCGAATATTCGGATTCGATTTCCGGGGAGGCGAAAACGATGACGCGCCCGAATTCGCGGAGTTTCAGAAGCGCGGGAGTCTTTCCCCTCCGGATGGACGAGAAGCACGTAAGCGGCGATTAGTCACTGCGCGATCCGCGAAACAGTTGAAAACAAGAGGGCCGTCGAGGTCGCCGGTTCCAGAAGCGCGCGAGGCGGCGGCCGGGTGCAGCTGAAACCCCGAGTCGGTCGCGCGAGAATCCCCCGAGGGGAACGCAAGAACTTTTCGAGAAATAAATCATTCGGGCGATATCACTACTTGTTAGAATGACAACTCGGACCAGAACTACGAAACGAAGAACTTTGATACTTCGGATAGGCCGGTGGAGCTCGGCCGGCCGGGCAGCCGCCTTCCGCGCGGGAGAGTACAAAACGGCGCGGAAGAGGACTCGCGGAGTACAAAGGAGCGGAAAACGGCTGAATTATTCAGAAAAAGTGGGAGAGTTGCTCGTGGCAACAGTGAGAAAGACGATCGTTGATGACTTCCTCGAAGCCGCGGAGGAGCGAGGCGAAGGAGTCGAGAGTTCTTGGGAAGTCTTGGAAACAAAGCAAATATAATGACAGCGAGAGGCCGCGAGTCACTCGTGCGCCCTCCAAAAACAAAACAATTAAAAATTCGTTGCGTGCGAAGATCTAATATCGTCGTGGTCCGGAATCTCGGCGCCGCCGCCTTCAGAATTCCGGTCTCCTCGTCGCCATCCTTCACTCGCGGATTTCGTCGCTTTTTCGTCCTCCTCGGCTTCTGCTCCCCGTTCTTCTCGCCCTCCTGCATAATTGTCTTTGTCCTTTCAGGAACGTCTCGACGCGTCACGTCAGTTGAAACGTGGCCACGGGTTCCGAAATCGCTCGGTTCACAGCTTCAAAGTGCGTCGCAAGAAAACAATTTGAGCACGTCGCGGAATTATTGCAAAATAAACGTCGCAACAATTCCTCCGAGGGCCACCGAACGCAGCGACCCGATGCCGACCCTTCTCAAAGCACTCAATTCTGCAATTCTGTTTTGGGATACCACGAAGGCCTCCCTCGCCTATGCAATTAGCTCCCAGAAAACATTTACTGCCCGGATCCAGGGACGGCCGAGTGGGCGAGGCGCCCTTCCAGTAGTCCAGAGTCCGGAGCACGCTAGTTTTATGACTCCGGCGCACGTGGAGCGTTTTCGTATTACTATGAGCTTCTTGAAACTGAAGACACTCCGGAAAGTCGCTTCCCGAGGGGGACAATGGCGACTAATTGCCCGAAAGGGGCCGTCGCGCAGATTATGACATGGGATTGTTGCGCGTTTAACGGTCCTCCCGGGCGCACAAGTGTTCATTGGCATTTCCCGGGGGAGATAATCAAATCGGCAACAACAGCGCCGCGTCAGTCGCTCCACTCACTCACTCGTCTTCACGGACGTAATCGCGATAGGAAATCTTCCGCTGACCACCAGCCACCTAGCAGACGCCGAAATCCGTTTTCTTGGATTTTCCGCAAAATCTTCTCACGCTTTTGTAAACCTCAAAACAAGCGGGATTTGTT
>KN167279.1:11535-27223 GCA_000757745.1 Steinernema scapterisci
AAATTCCTCGTCAAAAACTGGTCTAAAATCAACTTTAAACGACATGACAATTTTTTCGACGATTTTTTCAAAAATCGCCCAAAAAATAAAGTTGCTGGTTTGAGTCGATTTTAAACCAGTTTTTGACGAGGAATCCGAATCCGTTGAGAAAATAAAGATTCAAGGCTTCTACGAAAAGTTATGGGTCATTTTAAATTTAAAACTAGTGCATTACTTGGCAAAAATAAGGTCAGCTGCCGGAGTCGAACCCGTGACCTTGCGCATGACAGGTGGACGCCGTAACCACTACACCAAACTCATCCTAAAGTTTAAGTGGTCACAAGTGTATATATCGCCCTAAGCGCTTCTTGCAAAACCGTTTAAGACACAAGTATCGTAGCACACAACAAGCGTAAACGTCAAAACTGTCCGAAATACGGAAATAACCGACGTCTTCAAGAAAATTATAAAATTCTTCTTTGCACCAAAACAATATGCAGCAATATATGCGTACATAAAGCCTCATTTTACGTTGTTTTGTAGTTTATCTGTGCTATTTGCACTTTCAAGGACACAATACAAGTTTATTTCTGTCAAAAACGGAGCAGAAAATGACTACGAAAAACTTTGCAAACAAGCGTTAGGTGGGAATCGAACCCACGACCTTAGGATTCATAGTCTATTGCACTACCGACTGCACTATATGGACAGTTAACTTATTCTTGTTTCAAGCTAGCTATATTCCACAGACGGTTCTCTGAATGCTAATTTTTTGTTAGTCGCCTTCAAAACGTTGCTCCCAATAGTAAAACTCAGGAACTATCTGCCGAACCCATAAAACCGAGAGCGATAAGGTCAGGGAACCCATCAAATTCCTTCTCGGAGCAACAGCTGACTAGTTCCATCGAAAGCTATTCCGAGTTTAACGCCATCGATCACGCGTTTTTGAGCAAACGTTCAGCTGTTTGTCAGGGGTCTATTATTGTCCTGGGATAAGAACAGAGTTGGGTCGGTGTGGGTGTCTTGATAAGCCAGGTGTTTTAGTGTTCTCGGAGTTTGATGTTAAGGTCGAGACGGCTTTTAAGAATTAAGAATCCAAGAGTTGGAAGAAACGAGAGGAAACATTTGAAATGTAAGATTGTTAGGAGCATCTAAAAGCTGTGACAGAACTGTTTAGACGTTCTCAAACTATTCGCAGACCCCCGCGAAACTCGTTCGCTGTTCGTCGACCACTTTTGCACGCGCCTTTTTACGCGTCGTTACACCGAGAGATTCCGAGCGCCGGCCTGCACCGTTTTTAGCGGGCTGTTGAGTCAGCGTCTCGCGGGTGGGAGTGGGCTGGTGGAAATCAGCGGGATGGAACTTTTTTGAAAGAGACTATCTGGACGATTGAATAGACAGCAGAGATATGAAGAACATCACTGTGAAACGTGTATGTTGCCCTGTGTGTATGACCAATCGTCCCCCGAAAATTAAAAAATAGTAGACTCCAGCTACACATTTTTAAACACTTAATCACATTTAAATTGATCACTTGAACAAGCTTACATTTAGCTAAAAGCTAAAATATTAGAAAACTACATTAAACAGATCGAATGTAAGATTCAAAAAACACACATTTGAACGCCACATCATGGAATATATACATGAACACATACGTGAAAAATACAAAACACATGATTAAGTTTCGTGTCAAATATTGTCCCCCAAAAATTAAGTAAACAGTATAAGAGAAGAATCACGCTGCAGCTGCACTGTGCCTGGTACCTCTGTTTTAACTTACAGTTTAATACTCAAGAAACCAGTTGCAAAGCTAAATATTAGAAAATTAAATATGTATTGTTCAACTACATCGACATACAAAAATAACACATTTTAACGTTATCTCTCTGAAATATTATGCCCAACCATTATCGTCTAGCGTTGACAGAACTCATCAATAGTTATATAGTTCGACGTCCTATAAAGTAACCGCCCTATAAACCTTCTAATTAAATCTTTATGTCTGACGTCAGGCACATTAAATCGTTCGTAATGACACTTTTACCAACGTCTTAGGAGTCTTTATCGCTTAGCAAACACGTTGCGGCAGCACATACTAGCAAGCCAGAAGAGCAGCGTTTCTGGGGCTGGTCAAAGGCACGTTGGAATCGGTAATAAAAAAAAATTTCCGCCACGCCGTTTCTCACCAAAATGTAGTGTCTAACAAATTTTTTGCACGCTGTACAAGAAAAGAAAGATACCTTTGACTTATAAGCCAACCTCAGACAGATACATTTACGTTGCGACCTTTAGCGGGGCCAGCAGAAGGATATAAGACCAACAAAAAATTACTTTTCAACTTTAAAGAAATTGTTCACAAACAGGCTTTAACAGTTTTCCTTGAATCTTGGCATTGTAAACAGCTTCTCTACACTTAACCATGTGCAAATGAACACTTAAGTTCAAATCAAAAGTTCGTGTCTTAAACCAGAGTACGCGTAGATTGCTCAGAGCTCTATGCAATTTCTGAGCTTGAAACTCTAATTAGAAGTACACAATCAATGTTGTTTACCGACTTCTCAACAGCAAATGAACCTAGCCAATTACGCTCGTGGCCAATTACAATTCTTACGTTTTCTGTTTTGACAGCTCTAAAACGTAGAGGTTGAACAGTGGTGAGTGGGCGAACAGACATAGGTTACCATTTTTTGGATTACTAGATCACTAGGTTATAATCAGTTTTCGGCTTGGTACCTTGCGATTATTTTATACTTAATTTTTGTTCGTCGGATAAATTGATTTTCGATGACATTTCTCAGTTTGCTTATTCACATGTCTGTTTACTCCACATCTCCAAAAGTCGGCTTAAAGTGGTCTCTTGTCTGACTTTCCCAAGATTAAAATCTTGAAGTGGATCTATTAGAGGGCTATCATTGACCCATCTTTCCCATCCCAAAGACTATGTTTTGGACTTTTAAAATAAGGGGTCTTGAATGTTCGTTTGTGCTACTTAGGACAATGATGTGGAGGCGTGAGAATTCGCTCAATGTAGATACTTTCAAACATGGTCTCAGGACGTAAAGAGCTTTTTTGATGGCAGGCCTTTTTTCAGTAATTTAGTTTCTTAGTCAGTAATTTTTTAGTGCGTAAAGAGATGTATTCTTATATTTTTTGCCCCCAGTTTGCCACCGACCAGTTTTTTGCCTCTTCTAGGATCAAACGGAAACACTTTTGCATTCTTTTGGCTAAGATTGTAAAACTTATTTTAAAAAATTTTGGAAAGTGTTAGAATTCATTAATTTATACTTAATTAAAAACTTAAACTCATCTTTTGATAATTTTTTAAAGTCGGAAAATGATTTCATGTGTCGGGAATTTTTGATTTGAATGCCAACTTGCGATTCAAGCTTTGAATTTTTTTTAGTGAAAGCCAATTACCTGATAACACTCGTGATACTCCATTTACATCATTTACATCGATATATTCTGACTGTTGGGCTTTCGACCCGTTTTAACGTTGGCGTAAACGGCTACAATTCCAAGTGAGGTTTTGTATTACTCCTTATACGTCAGTTTGTATTGGTGCGCACAGCGATTGGCATTTTTAACTATAATTTTCAAGACTTGAAGGCGAGTAATTAGGAAAAGTAGTATCGGAAATCGCGTTTTAATCACTTTTTTATTAAAGTTAGTTTCGCAACTGGAAGATTTTTTGTCTGTTTTACTTGTCGGCGTAAGCTTTTAAGTTCACCGGTTTGGCTGTACCTTAAATCGCTTACAGTTTATGCCTTTTTTGTCGGACGATGTTGAAGATTTTAACAATTTGATCTGCGATTTCTTAATATTCCCATGCTCTAAAAACAAGAGCCAGTTTTTTTAAGGAACTGAGTCTGAGATTACTATTTTGAGAATCAACTGCGTTAAGAAGTGTTAATGGTAGGAGGAACTAGCTCTGAATTTCCCATGATCTTTCTCATTTTCGTTTTGGCGTGAGTATCTTAAAGTGAACTTTTCCATTGCCTGAATTCATGTACTTGCTGTTTGAGTGTTTTGAGAATCTTAACCGCGACTCTAACAAGCGTGGTGGTCGTCTTGTTTTAAAAGCAGTTATATTTTTGGTATTTCTTTTAGGTCTTTTTAAGTCTTAAAACCTTGTAAATAATTTATTAACAAATTTTTGCGTCTCATATTCACATGTGCTCAAATTTCAAAATCTGGAAGACTTCTTGGTAAAGACCTTTTGCCGACCAACTTTCAAAGTCCAATTCTATCTTACAGTTTAATCGCCCTTTTACGCACACTTAATACCCTCTTTTTAACGTTGGCGTAACCCGCGACAACCTTAAATTTGTATTCAAAACCACCTATTTTAGCAGAGAAACGTCAATCTGTCCGGGGTGGGGTGGTAATTAGAAAGGACAGCTAGAATTTGTCAGTCTGTTGACGTATAAAAGGTCTTGTTTAGAGAAAGTGTTTCGGTTTGAGATTGGTTGATGTGTGAAATCTGTCTTAAAATCCGTGAAATCTGGGTTAAAGTGAAATGATCAAATCTGTTCAAACGGGTTTACTAGGTTGTTTAAACTCCGGATTTACTCCAGATCTGTCCTGCCTTAAATGCGTTTTCCTTTTGTCTTATCCTCTTTTGGCTCATTTACCTTTACAACACTACCTTCCTTAGAATCCGTCTAAAAGCCTAATAAGCACAAATTTTCAAGAAAAAGTGACGTGAATTCCAATGTCGTAAATCCAAATTAGTACCTATTGTGACTCAAACATGACAAAAAGAACAAAAGAGCTTTTAAGGACAGGAAACAGCTTGCACAGATTTCATGTCAAAACGTCATTTTGCATCCGGTTTTGAGATGTTAATCCTGAACCTGTAGTTGCCAATCTTCTGTCTGCAGAGTTCCAGAAATGCACTTTACTGAATTGACCCTTTGTGAGATGCGCGTAGGACGAGTTTCAGAAGTCTTAAGGAGCACCCTTACTAGCACTATATGTAGTATATCACTTTAAAGGTCGTAATTTTTGCACGCGGTATTGGATCTTTCTAGATTACTTCTAACTTCCAATTTCAATTTCAGACTTATCCTAACGATGCGGCTCTTCCTTGTTCTTCTTCTTCTTATCGCTGCGGTCTCAGCCATGGTTCCTATGATGACAGGTAAGAATTTTTGTAGTTGGATATGGTGATGATAAAGTGGTTTCAGGATTCCGTTTCCGTCAATCGAGAAACGGCCAAAAGAATAACCGTGTGGCTTATCTGACTTGGGCCAATGGACGACTGTATCTTAATGGAGCGCTGTTTTTTTGAGAGTTGGAAGTCATTAATTGTGAGGTGTGTTGTGAGGAGTGTTAAGGAGCATAAATTATTAGCTACAAATGTGAGTTGAATGTTCAATTTTAGTAAATCAAATGGAAATGTGAGTTGATTTTTTTGCAACCGAAGACTTTGTCGATAAATTGCTAAAAGTCATCTAAAGATTTATCCTTTTTGAGCCTTATTACAACTTTTTCAGATTTTAAATTACTTTGAAGTTTATTTTTAATTGATTGTAAATTAATTTTTTGGTTTTCGCCGGAGGGTTCTTGCCCAATCGCTAACACATAGACTAACAGAGTTGAAAATTTGAAACAAATAAAAATTGTTAGTTAAATTTTTGTTTTCAAGGAGTTGCTGGGTTATGCTATAGTTATTGCCGAAGGTCATTCAAAGTTTGCTATGAAGACTGTTATTGCCATTACGTCGAAGCTTTGATATTTTGAAAGTTTATTTTTGCTTGTTGATCCATCAAAGATTAATTATTGTACATTCTTTTCGGAATCGCTGAAACATACACTAACAGTGTTCCTACGTCTTTCATAAGCACGTCACAAATTCTAAGATATTGTTTCTTTACTTAGGTTTCAAAAATATATTTGTATATATGGATAAAGCAAGCTTAAATCCTTAATCACGCTTTCCACTCAGCAAGCTTCACAAAGAAATACCGAGAAAACAGTATCGCATATTTTAGCAATAAACACGTTGTTTCAAAGCAAAACGAGTTACAAGTTTAGTTGTCTTACTGTGGTACAAAACATTTTTGGTGATTTTTACTTCGGGACATTGAATTATTTACTACAAACTAAGATTTGTAACTTTTAATACTTTTTTGTTTTGATCTTGTTTTTACTTTGAAGCTTATTTTTAATTGATTGTAAATTAATTTTTTGGAGGGTTCTCGCCGAATCGCAGTTGAAAACTTGAAGCAAATAAACATTTTTAGTTAAATTTTTGTTTTCAAGGAGTTGCTGGGTTATGCTATGGTTATTGCCAAAGGTCATTCAAAGATTTATCTTTTCTGTGCCGTGTTTGCTATAAAGACTTATTGCCATTGCGTTGCGTTGAAGCTTTCATGTTTAATAGTTTTTTTGCTTGTTGATCAATCAAAGTTTAATTTTTGAACATACGTTTCGGAATCGCTGAAAAATACACTAACAGAGTTTCCACGTCTTTCATAAGCACGTCATAAATTCTAAGATATCGTTTCTTTATTTACGTTTCAAAAAATATTATTGGTATATACGGATGCAGCAAGCTTAAAAAATTTATTACGCTTTCCGCTCACCAAGTTGCCCAAAGAAATACCGAGAAAACAGTATCTGCGTCGTAAATGTATCAATATACACGTAATGGTAATTTTTGCGTGGTAATTTTTGCTGACTGTTTCTACGTTGCTTCAGTTCCGCTTTACGCTTCTAAGGAAATCATTCATAAAGCTCGGTTGCAGCAGGCCCAAAACGGTAATCACGTTTTACGCGCACCATGTGTTACAAGGAAACACTGACATAACAGCATTGTAACGTGAACGTATCAATAGGCACGTTGTTTCAAAGCAGCGGGTGTAACTAATCTTCAAGACATACGTCATACATCAAATGCAGCAGATCAACTTGTAAGCAGGAAAAGAAGCTAGCAGGAAAACCCAACAAATGACAAATTTGGCAACGCAAAAAACAACTTTGTTGTAAAAAAATGTTTTAAAGCTGAACTTTGACGTATTTTTTGTTGTTGTAAACTTCGAGTGTAGATCATGGCGCAGAAGGCAAAAAAACACTTATTCAAATCAAACTCGGTAAAATCAATTTAAAAACATATTTTTGCATATCGTTTACTTTCAAAAAACCTTTAATAAGGCCTCTACGTCTTAGATAATAACGCTACATACTGTAAGATTCCGTTGTCTTAATTACGTTTCAAAAAATTTGTACGTAGCTGAAAATCCGTTTCACCGAAAAGACATCAATGTGACGTAAATTTAACAAAAGACGCGTTGTTTCGAAGCAGCGATTGGAACTAATGTTTAAGGAAATACGTCTAAGGGTAATCAAGCGTAGCAGGTTAGAGTTTAAGGAGAGAATTAGTTAAAGTTACCTTATTAGCAAGCACATGGCAAAAAATGAAACAAGTTTAAGATGATAGTGCATCTTGGTCTTATGACTCTTTTGGTTGGACTCTAACCTTCTTCAAAAATTCTTATTCATATTCTTATTCAAGCGGTTAGTTTCCTCTCGTTCTTGTAGCGGTCAGTGGTCACAAAGATAACGTAATAACAATACCCTTGTTACTCAGCAGTAAAAGACCGAAAAACAACTTTATCGGATGTTTTTGCAGAACGCGAATACGAAAACATATCTGTTGTTGTGTCAGCAGAAGAAAACTAAGTGGTTTAGATTTCAGGGAACAGTTAATTTAGTCATGTGGCTGGACTCAAATATCACGACTACATCACTAAGAACTCGCCACAAAAATGTCAATTTTGAAAGCTTGGGATTACCGTGTACGTCGTTAATCAAGCATTAAGTCCTCGCACAAAAAATTTAAAACTTAGAAATACCGTAAAAATCGTTATAGGCACAAAGATGACAAACAGTGATTTGAAGACTCCATCTTACCTTGTATTTAGGCTTCCCAGATGAAAAACGAATCCACCAAAAATCTAAACTAAAGTTAGCCAAAATAATAGTAGTTGTTTGCTTTTCCCAGTTCCACACATTACATCCACGCCGTGCAGTTCTAACAGATCCCAACCCTAAGAGCTCCAAATGACATATTGCCTTTCCACAGCATGATTGCATGAAGTTCCGGTTAGTGACCGACACTCTCCCACAAGATTTATTACCCGGAGAGGTCGTTTGTCTTGGGGACAAATTGGACTCTTGGGATTGATAGTGTGTGGTCAAGAAATGACACATTTGGGTTGCCTGAAATCTGTTGCCTCAACTAACTCTTGAAACCCATCCCGCTAACCCCGTTTAGCACTCTCCTTGTCCCAAGTTTGCCTTTACATGAAGTCTGAAACGGACAACTGCTCTTTACCCTTATCATTTCCTTCTGCAAAGCTGCCACTCGCAGTCTTTGTGAACTCACTGACTAACCAGTCTGTGTCATTCCCTCCGTCCCTGCCCATCCACGTTAAAGTCCAAGTTTGCCCATTCCTGTCCTAACAGCAGCCCGAGAGCCGAAAACAACATGTTCCCACGCTTCTTGTGTCCAGATAACAAACAAAGGGTATTTTATGTCTTAAAGTCCTCGATGTCCTCAAGCAAGATTGGGTACATCGCTCTTAGGAATTTGAAGATTATTATCGTACCAGTTTTATGGGTAAAGGGCAACTTTAAGGATTGGGTAAACAGTGTTGAGCGTGAGTCGTAAACAAGGGAATTGAATCGTAGTTGCTCTTCTAGGATTCATGGAGTGATCGAGAGCAAAAACACCGATTCACAGGATCGATCTGAAATCCGAGATTCCTAGATCCGTTGTCCTCTATCCCCCCGACCTGCTCCAATAGAACCCTTACCAAGTTTGATATCTGCTTTGCCGCCCCAACCCCCTCAGCTCTGCAATCCAAGACCCCTGCAAGCTTATCTCAAAACTGTCCCAAGATCCACTCTCCCTCTATTTCAAAGATCTCCTGCAACCCCGCACATCAATGACACCCTTATTTACCCATATCCCCATACCCGTCACAAGCCCCCGTTCCCCAATCTGTCACCCCTATCCTATCCCATGTAGATTTGCTGTGTTTGCGTGTTTATAAGTACGATTCGCAAATAAGCGTAACCTAAAAGTGCATTTCTGCTATTTTGAGGGACGAAAAGCACACCATTTCGTAGAGATCTCAAGCCAAAGCAATTTTTGGGATTGTGGATAATTGCAATAAGCGGACTTTTAGGTCAGGCGAGATGGAAATCAGTAAGGGAAAAGGGAAAACAGGGTATGGAGTCGTCCAGTTTCGAAAGCAGTCGCGCACACCTAAGTGCTATCTGTTCCCACTACTTGACTGCTAATTTCTGTTTACCGCCTTCGTCCTAACTTCGCCTTTTACCCGTAATGCCCTCCAACTCGACGTCCAACTCCCCGAGAAGTCCCCCGAAGCACCCAAAACGTCACCGACTGAACCACCCCTTCGATCTCTGTTTTCCCCATGCTCATCTCTGACCCCTCCCGCTGGCCTTTTCATGCAAATCCACCACCCCTCTGTCACATTCCTATGCAAATCTCATTTCACACGGGGTTCCCACAAGATGTTGAGCGTGTGCGTGTGCACCCACGTCATTGCGAAGGTGTCCAAAGCCAAAAACAACCCCTGGGATAGGTTTACCGGGGTGTAGACTGCAAAAGGAGGTTTCTACGCAAACAGTGCGCTACGGTAGGAACGGAAATTGTTAAGAAGAAAAAAACAAACAAATTAGAAAAGTTTAAAACAACAAATTTGGTGACTGGAATAGAACCTGTCCTAAGAGGTTTGCAGGCAGGTGTCAGCACCGATGTGATCTAACCTAAGCAGATCTAAGTTAAACTGCTTCACAAAAATCGCAGTTTTAAGCAGTTTTAGGCCAACATTAACCCTCAAATTAACTCATAAAATGTGAAATTCCGAGTTGACCAAACTCGACTCAAAGTATGTCATCTGAGAGAACCATATGTGGTCTGTAACCCGAGTTGCCGACTCATTTTCATCAACATGGTATCATATTCAACCCATATCAAATTATAAACCGAATTTCGAATTTTACAACTTAGGGTGAAGCCAGATCGGAGTTGGTCGGAGGGCGAAAGGTCGGACAATCTCAGATTTGATCAACGCCCGTCAGCTCATTTTCAACTTCGTGCTATCTGACTTTTACCACTGCCTAAAATTTGGATTTCCCAAATTCCGCTCTTATACTGCTCAAATCCTACTCCCGGAATGGCTGATTGACAGTACCTTAAACCGCCAAACCAGTCGACCCGGGTTCGAACCCTCGCTTGGCTCAAATTCAATTCCGCAGATTGGCTTCACATCCTGACCCCAACCTGAACGTTCCAAGCCTTTAAACGAGCCTTGCCTCAACCCTCTATATCTATAACGCCAAATCTAAGCTGTCCAGGACACAATCTTTTTCACAAACACAGACATTTAATATTGCGCTACAACTTAAAATCAGCCACAAAACCTGTGATTACTGTATCAACATTCTTGTCAGCCCCGTGGCGCTCGACGATCACTTCAGAAGAGCACAGCGCCCAGACGGTCATTTGTGGAGTACGGTCCAAACGGAAGCCGCATACGGTAGTCGACCGACGACGCCGGGGCATCGCGGATCATGTTTCCTCGGTCACGGAAGCGGAATCCTGGAAAAATGAGAAGTTTTAGGAACGTTTGATGGGTGGATGGGCTTACCTGCCATCATGGGAACCATGGCCGAGGTCAGAGAGACCAGAAGAAGACAGAAGAAGACGAAGAATCGCATGTTTTCTGGTTGGGAGATTCGAGAGGAGAGAAGGCTGCTGCTGCTAGAAGCCGAGCGCTGGCCGCTTTATATACAAATGCGGCTTCATTAGGCGACGTCGCCGCCCTTTTTCAAGACTTTCGCACGGGCGCGTTGGGACAAAAGCTGAGGCGGATCCTGGGCGGACCGCTGTTGAAGGGAAAGGCGGCCGTTGGGAACCGTTGGGGAGATGAACGTTGGAGAGCTTGGAAAGTTGCATGATGTCAGATGAGATTGCGGGAAGCCCTTGGGGACCTTTTTGAGCTGGTTTTTGGCTTTTGGGAGATTTACGAGGAGAGATTACGGGTTTATGATGACCTACAGGGCAGAGAACGGGAGCCAAACGGGGGCACAAGGGCTTCAGATGGCTTCGGTGCAGGCGATAAATTAGAAGATGAGTCTAGTGAGGTGTCTTAGAACTTTCCAGATCCCAGGGAACCTACTTTTACAATTCCTGAGAAACTCTAACGTCTGAGATTCCTCAAAAACATCTAATTACGCCATAGCAGCTTTGTGGAAATACACGCAATCTGCCTGAGAACTTGTTAGCTAGGTAAAAAACAAGTTATCCTGTAGGGAAATTGTGGGAAAGAGCTCACGCTTTACGTCTAAGGTTAGGTTCTTGAGACGGTCCGCAGATCTTCCAAATCAAACAATGACGCGTACACTTATATCGCACTTTTACATTTAGTTGAAATTTGTTTGAATAGCTGATTGGCATCACCTCGGACTGCCGAACCACTCGAGGCAGGTTCGAATCCTTTCGCAGCCAACCTTTTTAATTCAGCTCAAAACCCCATTTTCTGTCTTTCCAAACATTCCTATGATCAACTCCGACATCAAACACACCCGTGTTCTTACCCAGAGATAGCAATCACTTGTCACGACTGCCCAATTAGGACCGAAACACGCTCCATGACGGATACTGTTACACAAAAGAAAGATCGGTCTGTTGCTGTCGCCATTCCATTGACGCATGAAGAATGGTACTCTTATCGCGAGACAAGTATTTAAGAAGTTGCTCTCTTGTTTTCTCCCAACCAGACCCCGAAATGACTCCAGCGCAACGTCTGCTCCTTCTGATCTTTGTGATACTTCTGGGCATGGTCCAGCTCTCGGTCCAAGGTAAGCTCAAATCCTTGCATTTAAGCCCTCTCCCACATGTCTAGACTTCGCCCACTCCCCCTTCGCCCACTCCCAAACGTACCGAAAACTGCCTCAGGCTATAGTAACCCCGCTTAACAGCCGAAAAATTTGCGTTTTTCGCACGATTTGCATGCAATTCTTAATCCCAGTAGTCGACTTAATTGCCTGTTTTCGCCTCTTAGATCACAGCCTTAGATGCAGCTTTCCTAAGAAGGATTTCTGCGTTCCACAGCTAAGGGTTCAGGCTAATTAATGACTCATTTCAGGCGGCTCGTCTTGGTACAAAACCTATCGCTTCTACAGATCCGGTGGACGTCATAGCGGATGAACGCGCGTCTCCCCGGACCCTGACACATCGTGTTTACACCGAATCCACCCAACCGAATCCTCAACCTATTCTTCTTTTTTTTGTCTTATATGTGAAGCTAATTAATTAACAAGAATATACAAAGCATGGCATTTTAATGCGCCTCTTGGCCGGCGTCGGGCTTCTCTTCTTCGGCTTCTTTGGCTTCCTCGCATTCTCCGAGGGGATTACTTCCGCCTTCCGGCGCTGCCGACGCCGATCCACGGAACCATGACGATATGCTTGACCTGACTTTGCTGCCGGTGTCAGTCATGTACTTTCCTGTCGAGGTTATCGTCGAGGCGATCTTGCGGCCGTGTTCCGATCCCCCGATCGTGTGTTCCATCCGCAGGAACACGTCGTTCATTCCCATTTGGCCGGCGAACGGATGTCTGAAAGAAGGGTCAAATTAGCAAATAGGTCTGAAAAGAGCAGAACATGTCTAGGTAGAGTCTAGACCCAAGTTTTATCGGCTACACTTAAAGATTGTAGACAAGCAAAGATCATTTTGGTAGTACAGATGGTCTGAGCGGCTGTTTCTAGAGGTCAGACAGCCTTCGTGTCTAGCAGACAAACAAGGAAATCGTCTGATTCGTTGAACTCAAAATGACCCTCACACCGGTCGGTTTCAGGACTTCCGTCTGGTTAAAGTTCGGCCAGATCTGTCTAGACCGAGTCAACATGGCTAGACAGTCTGGTCATCCGTCAAGCATTTGACCCGACCCGTCTAGACATGGAATCAACCGGTTCACCGAAGAGACAAAGATCAAAATAATAGCAGTCAAAGGCAGCCTTGACGTGTCTAGAGTGACTTAAGAGACCTCGAGACTCGAGCTGACGTCTGGACGCTGTATCAGATCTCCAGACAAGTCTCATACCAGCTTCATAACCCAGCTAATTAAAAATAGCTTACCCAGGAACAGCGGACGACATGTCCGGATGATCTCCACAGGACCAAATCCTGAAGTTGTGCTTGCCTCTCCACGCATCGACGAACAAGTCGCCGTAGTCTCCAAGCGTGTTCACCATGTCACCACGGACAGAGGCAAGCAACGACAACAGGTAGGCCTGGAACTGGTGCCGTATCCAGTCGTCGCCTCCGTCGAAGGCCGCTGGGTCGGTCTTCGTGTCGACCATCTTGATCAGGAAGTCGGTGAAGCGCAGGTCGGCGGCGGTCAGGGTCAGCTGGCGTTTCAGGTCCGGGTTGATGATGTCGACGAAGCCTTCGCCGGAGTCGTCTAGCTGAAAGACAGGATTTTAGACAGGTCTAGACAGATTCGCAGACTTACCGTTACGATAACGTCGATTTGCTCCCGGCGTTGCTTGAATAAGGCGTTCGTCGCTCCTACGCAGTAGGCTCTTGTGCTGTCGGCCCGGATCATGTCGAGATAGCTGATGCTGAGATATGGATGGAAGAGGGACCCTTTGGTGAATAAGTGAAGTGGGAGGCCATAGGAATCTGTGGCGATTCCCGTGGGCGCGATGAGGCCTTCACGGGCTTCGCAGACAAGCTCCGTTCGTTGTCTTGGAGCGCCGCCGCCAATCAGGTCTGTTAGGCGGTTCAACAGGGAGGATTCGCTGGGTATCGCGTCTGAAATAAGTGCATTTAGACTCCAAAAAGTAGACATTGAACATCCTAGACATGTACTTCATCTGTCTCAAACAGGTTTCATTCCAACCGGTTTCCAAAATAGTGAATGGCAGAAATGGACAATTCAAGACAACAACAAACTTTCATGTCTAGTCTGATCAGAGACAAGGAGTCTAGACATCCCTTTGTCATCCGCCTAGACATCGAGTGTCTAGCACTGTCTAATCCAGACATCCTGCCACCATGTCTAGACCCTTCCCGTAGTCTAGACTGCAATACCCCAAAATTTACCTTTCTTCACAAAAACGTCTTCAGCTCCGACGTCTCCCAAGCTGCCTCCCTTGACAGACTGCGACTCAGACGACGTGTCCGCTTCAGACGGAGCCGGCGTCGCAATCGGTTTCGCAACGTAATTGGCGGCTTCAAAAAGTCCGTCTTCGACCAGACCTAAAATGAGACTCATTAGAGGGATTCCTAGACATCTACAAACCTGGGAACAACGAACAAAGGCCGATCATGATCTCGCCTAGACGTCTGGCAGGGAAAATGTTGAATACGACCTTCTTTTCCAGCATCAGGAGCTTGAAGAGGACGAGCGCCCTGTGCTTGAAGGTCTTCAGAAGGGTCGTTACGGGAATGTCTAGAATGGAATTCTTAGGATTTGCGGGAATAGGGTCCTTATTACCCATGTAGGCCGATGCGGGGTCCAACTGCTCATAGTTGAACATGTCGCACAGGTTGCTGTACATCTGGGACAGGACTTCAACCTAGAAATCTGGGATTTGAAACGGTTTGAGGACGAGACAGACATACCTTCGTAAAGTCTCGTTCGTTGAAGTATGCCTGCGTTATGAGTTCCAGCTTCGCCTTGACGACTCCGAAGAGGGGAACCGTGGACAACACACAGACGCTCTTTTGGACTGAGCTCCGGGTCACATCGGTTCCCTTGGAGATCAGGTCTTCGGAGGCGATCTGCCGGTAGCAAGAGATCCCGAACACGGATCTGTTCGGGTCGTCCAAGGCCGGCAGGAGGAAGAAGATAACATCTGGAACACCAAATAATGAAATTTCCAGTCTGTCTAAAGTTCCCTTACCATCTTCCACGTGGTGCGCTCCGTCCGGCAAGGCGAGAGTGGGCAATCCAGCCCAGGCTTGTGGTATCCCGTCGTCGCCGTCGCCTTTTAATGGTGGGTAGCAGTATTCGATCTGAAAATGACAAGATTTACGGGTGGAAGAGTAAACAAGTCCAGGGTTGTCAACATCGTTGTGTAAACATTGCTGCGGTCGATGAAAAACAGTTTTGGGAGTGGTGAACGTGGGAATAACATCCGTACTTTAAGCCAATTAGTTGTTTGAGGCTTCACAAAATCAAAAAAGCATCGAAAATTCAAGCGATGAGCGACAAGGAGGCGCGCATGTTTCAGACTTCAACGAGACTGGAACTGTCGCGAAACAGCTTCAGATGTCTGCTTAGAGGTCACAAACAATCTCTAGACACAAAATTGGCTCATTTCGAACAAGCTCGACATCAAGAGTTGATCGGTTTGTGACCATTCCAGACCAAAAACGACCGGTCGCATCGGCTTCTGTCTAGAAACGAATCGCAGCCGTCGTAGCACGTGACAAAATGCCGTAAACGTGACAAAACGACGTCTGAACACTTTCAGACGTGTCTCAAAACCCGAAAAATCAATTACAGACCAGAAACCGACCGATCGCTGAATGCTTTCTGTCTCGAAATGACCTCAAAATCCCCTCAAACGAAGCGACGTCTGGGATCAATTTTGAGAATTTAGGAATTCCTAGACAAGCCCCACGTGTCTAGACAGCCTCACGTCTAAACTGGC
>KN167280.1:32196-42455 GCA_000757745.1 Steinernema scapterisci
TCTTTGGCCAATGAACCTTTGACCATTTTCCTCCCTTTTTAGTCTTCATCCTCACGCAAGAATCCCCTATTTTCACGCATGTCCCAAGCTAAAAAACTCAATTTTTTTTTGTTTCTCAGAACTATGGCTTTCCATAAGCGTTCACAGCAGCACTGAACTCATCCGTCACGTGTTCGGCCATGACTTCAAAAGCAGCGTGAAATTCTTCAAACGTATCTTTGATCTCTGAAGGGTTCAGCATGAAGCCACAGGCGTGGGATAGTCCGAGGTGTGTCTGGGAAGGAAGTCTGACATGTCTGGAACGTGCCGATGTCTGAATTAGACCGAATCAAACCGATTATCTAATGCTAATGACGGTTGGCTGGCTGCATTTATGGCTCTGTGCTATCGTATGATTTCTACCGGTGCAGGAGTTTCTCCACAAGGACACAGGTTCTTTATAGGATTCGAAGGACATTGTGTTGAGTTAGTTGCATCGCATTCCACGTATTCGAAAACCATAAAAGTGTCTAAAATCTTTCAAATCTTATAGATTCAAGCCACTTAAAAGCATGGATTTCGTTCCCTTCAGATTTGTAGAACAAGTAAGCCAGCGCTTGGATCTCCACGACGCTAAAACTATGACAAAACTGTCCGACAGTCTCTGGCAGAAGGAATCTTTTTATCGCGTTGAGAACACTGTCAACCTTAGCTTGCGACAAGACGGAGACGACTTATACTACAAGGCGGATCTTTCCACCTTCTGTCCGGATGAAAGCCGTCCAGTACAGATTGGGAGAGTCTGTTTCAAGACGAATGCCTTACAGGGCTATAAATTTGTGGATCAGAAAACCCTAAAAAGCTTTTTGACGATGTTCAGCCGTGTTCGATATCCGGTTAATTCTACGTTTTCACTTTCTTCGTTCACTCCTAACGCGCTTTCTGAGCAAATTCTTAGCAGTGTCCGGAATATTGTAAGTCTACATCTCCCCAAAGCCTTCTCACCGTCACTCATCCAAAAGACCGTCAGCAAAATCCATATTTGGAATTGTCTTCCCGAGAACTGTGAAAATGCGCTTGTGGATGTGGTCAAGTTTGGGCGAGTCAAGAGTTTGAAAATGGTCATTGTGAAACAGCGACGCGAGTTTTATGAAGAACTCCTCTTGGCCATCCGAGATAGCAAATGCTTCTATTATTTAGAAATTGATCAAGAATTTGAGGAGTTCGCCAAGCAGAACAACGTAGATTTCTACAAACAGACGACCTATCAATACCGCGATTTGTACGAGATTAACTGGAGAAGGCTAGAACAGGAAATGCCAATTTCAGCTTTCTTCCAGACCCTGTAAAGAAGTGTCGTTCGGAGATTTTGGACTCCTTAACTTCGAAATCTTGCTAAGATAAAATAAAGAGGTCTAAGCGGGATTCTAAAGATGCACATTTCGAGCATTGATGCACTTGGTCACACCTAGACACTCCCCATATGTCCTCCCGAACCTCTCCTTCCCGCATTCGACCCATCCTTCCTTGTCATGGGTCCCCTCCGCTCCCTATTCCTGCTACTCTTCTGCGCCTCTGCCTGCACCGCCATCCCCGACAACAAGAAAATCGTCTCCTGTGGCTTCCACTCTACTGATGACCCATATTCGGTTAAATATGAAAAGTGGTCAGAAGGGTCAGGAAAGATGGACTACGCTCGTAGATTGACCGAAAGTAGCTGCTCATTTGAGGACATTGCCCGAGTTTGCCACCATAATTTTAAAGATACTGCCTACGGCGTCGACATGGAAGAGACCTATGAACTTACCAGGTACATCCCCTACTACCGCCGCAAGGAAAATGGAAGTGACACGGAAACTGCCCTAATGCGGAAGTATCTTTGCCAACGTGAGTCCGGAAATTTAGAGGCTTTCAAAACCTGATTTTAGCCTACGTTCCCGCCGATCCTTTGCCTGTCCCAGCCGGGTCTTGGTCTGACAAGCTGCTAGTGCAGTTCTACTCCATCAAATCTGGCCTCAATGGTCCAAGATTCGAAAGTCTGACAGCGGAAGAGTTGCTGGCTGAAGCCAGCAAAGACTGCGGGCGTAACCCTACTAACCACTCCCTGGGAGGCAGAATGGGCGATTCCATCCCTCTGAAGTACCTGGAAATTGAATTCGCCTGCGACAACCCGAGGAACGATTCTGAACTTAAGATTGACCACTTAGCGGATGCCGAGGCGTTCTTCCACAATCCTCAGTTTAAGATACTGGAGGAGTACGCGCAGGTGGCGGAAGAAAGGGAGATGGCCAGAGTCAGGAAGGAGTCATGGACTGTGGCTCAACTCGATCAGAGGCTTGCGGACCTTCGGTCACACTCAAGGCAAATCGCTCAGTGTGCCTCTGAGAACTTCAAAATAGCTGAAATTAGCGTGAGTTTTTGAGTAGATTGGTTTGTCTGACGTGCTACGTAATTTAGAGATTCATAGCAAGCAGCGACCAAATCGATGGCCCGTTCCTTTCCCGAGAAGTCTTCTTCAGTCAGCTAAAGCTTGTTATACAGGCTTTTGCTCAAACGCGAGCTGAGCGTTTGTTCACGATAGCCGCCTTATACCTGACCAACGATATCGCATTTCTGAGATTTGAAAGGGCCCACGTGGAAGATTACGACGTTGGAGCTTTATATAGCAAAGGTGCCTCCTTGGAACTACTCCATTATGTGTTTCCTGAGTTGAGACCCCAAGTCGAAGCTCACTACCTCGACTTGATCAAGAACCACACCCTCGGGTTCCATCGGGAACATCTGGGATTCTTGAACGAGACTGGCGCCCATGAGAAGCTGATGGAGTTCTACCAGGAGATCTTCGGTGCTGGACTCATCGACAAAAAGTACCTTCAGGCAACTGGAAAGGGATCTCCGCTTGTTTGGGTGTGTTCATTGGTTGCGGTTTTGGGTCTGGCTGGAGCTCTGGCTTTGGCCTATCAGGTCTATCGGTGCAGGAGTGCTGTGAAAGCCTCAAACGGCCGAGTCTTGGACAAGAATGACGTCGACAAGGATCGCCAGCTGCTGACGGAGAACATCGAAAATCCCGTGTTTGAGGAAGTCTAGAATTGTGTCTGGGATCTTGGTTTGACGTTAGTCAAGTTTAACGGAGTTTATTCGCTAATCTATGATTACATCATGAGCGACACCATACAAGTACAATATACAACATGGACAAATCACACGGGTCTTCACAGGAACGCTGCCGGGGATCTTCCTTGCACTTCGGTGGGGGAACTTGACGACACCCTGGTGTTCCACGTCCTTCTAGGGGTCCGGAGGGCTGAGCCGGGGCTCGAACCCGTGGGGGTAGGGGTGGAGGCTGGTATCATAGCCAAAGGCGTTCACCACTCTGCCATCCACCCCCATTTAATTTTATCAGCCACATTAGAGCCTTGGCAGATCTAAGCAATCTTTAATTCACCTACTGTATCTTAGTAGAGCACTTGGCGCTATCGACGCATCAGTTCACATCCCCAAACTTTCCGCATGTCATCCCCAACCTCTCCTTCCCGCACTCGACCCATCGCCCTCCCTAGCCATGGGTTCCCTCCTCTCTCTATTCCTGCTGCTCTTCTGCGTCTCCGCCTGCACCGCCACCCCCGACAACAAGAAAATCGTCTCCTGCGGCTCCCAGTCATATGATGGTTGGGACTATGGGGTGTACGAAAAATGGTCAGAAGAAACAGGAAAAATGAAATACGTTTTATTTAAAGCTAGCTGCACATTTGACAACATCGCCGGGCTTTGTCACACAGTTTTTGAAGAAACCGGTTACGGGGTCGACATGGAGGAGACATATGAACTGGAGCGGGAGGTACCGTTCTACCACCGGAAGGAGAACGGAAGTGGCACGGAAGTCCTTACAATGCGGAAATACCTTTGCAAACGTGAGTTCCTATAAAGTGCGTTTCTAACCTTTGTTTCCAGCCTACGTCCCAGCTAATCCGCTGCCTGTTCCAGCCGGGTCTTGGTCAGATAAACTACGTATGCAGTACTTTTTGAATGACTTCCGCAGCCTTAGAAAAGAAGAGTTGCTGGCCAAAGCCACTGAGGAATGCGGAAAAGAGCCACAAACTATTCACTCGGCGGCAAATTTGGAGATTCGATTCCTCTGAAGTATCTGGAAATCGAATTTGTCTGCGATAACCCTAAGAATGAGTCTGTGTTCAAGATCGACCACCTCGAAGATGACGATGTGGAAGGTTTGTTCCATAATCCCCAATTCGTACTGCTGGAGAGGTACGCGGACTTGGCCGAAAAACTGGAAATGGCAAAGATAAGAAATGAGTCTTTGATAATTGAAGATCTCAGTAAACGACTCACCGACATCAGACGGCAGTCTAGTGACCTGATCCAGCATGCGACCAAGTTCTTAAACATGGCTAACATTACGGTGAGTTTCTTCAGTGAATCTCCAATAACTAGACGGTCTTTACTTTAAGCCTTCTGCACGACCGTCCACTGCGCTGCTTTCCCGATAGGCGAAATTTGGTTTTGTAAAGGAAGGTCTTCATAATATGGCTGAGAAAAGGTCGAAGCATTTGTTTACGATGGCAGCCTACTTCCTGACCAACCGAAGCCAGTCACTCCAAGATGTTGTGAAAGAAATCAAGCTTGAAGATTACAACGTTGAAGTCTTCTGTGGAAAGGAATCCGAGTTTGACCACTACCTTCGAGACTTCCCCGAGTTGAAGCCTCGAGGGAAAGCCTACTACGCCGGCTTGATCAAGAATCACACTCTCGGCTTTCACCGTGACCATCTGGGATTCCTGAACAAGACTGGCGCCCACGAGAAGCTGATGGAGTTCTACCAGGAGATCTTCAGTCCTGGGCTCATTGATAAGAAGTACCTTCATGCAACTGGCAAGGGATCTCCGCTTGTCTGTGTTTACGTCCTAATTACAATTGTCGGTCTAGCAGGATTTCCGACGTTGGGATACTACTGTAAGGTCAATCGGTGCCGGAGTTCTGTCGGGGCCTCGGACGCTCGAGCCCTCTATAAGAACGGGGTTGACAAGAATCGCCAGCTGCTGACGGCGAACGTTGAGAATCCCGTGTTTGAGGAAGTCTAGATTTGTGTCTGAAGCCTTGATTTGGTGTTAATAAAAACATAATTTTACTAGCCAAATCTGAGCAATCCTTAATTCACCTACAGTATCCTGAATCCTGATGAGTATCCTGAAAATCCTCAATTATATTTGCTCGAAAAGAGCTGGTGAACTCCACAAACAATACGTGTTTGTGTGATGTAACTTAAAAGGTTTTAAAACCACACCTATCAAAGATTACTAACCTCGTACGTTTGATAGCCTTGTTTTTGTCGAAGTGCGCAAGGCGACGTAAACATCCCGGTTTGTGAAAAACAAAAAATTATCTTGGTTTAACGCGTTTTCTTAGAAGGTGTATGTGTCAAGATGTCAAGTATGTATGCTCAAACCATCGCGCATTTGAATAAGCGTCTCTGGCGGGGAGCCGAACCCACGACATTCGGACTACCAGGCTACGAGCTTTCCGACTAGACCATCCAGACTGTGTTATATCTGAGTTGCACCAAGTGTACTTTGCTGTAGCCACTTGCAACGATGCGCTATTACGCGTTATAAGCCTAAAATTCCTTGAATTCTTAAAATTCAAGCTCGCTGAATTCTTTTGTGCGCTTAATTGCGGAGACCACAGACTCGTGCGGAGTGTTGTTGATAGCAGCCGTTCAGGAACCTGTCCGCCCAGGAAGCAGGTGGTCTCATAATTATGAATACAACAAACAAACGACTGTCTAGTCAAGATAATATCAAACTCACGCTTGGTGAAGCTAAGCATTGCCTTGTACGTTTCAGGTTTCATAATTTGAAGCTATGGATTCTGGCGTATCTCACCCCGGAGAAGTCGGCCCGGTATGTGCGAATATCGTCAAAGTCAGTCTCGTCGTGTTTGGCGTTTTTGGAGTTTTCGGCAATTTCCACTTTATTTTGGCTACTTATTTGAACAAGTCGCTGAGATCTAAATGTGGTAAGTCTGAGTCTTAAGGGTCTTTTAGGCTAAAGAGGTCAATTTAGGGCTTCTCCTAGCAATCAACGCATTCGGTGACTTGTGGTCACTTCTATTCGAACTGCTCTCGGTTGTTAGGCTCATCACGGATACGGCTTCCATGACCAGAAGACAGTGTTTTTGGTCTATTAGTCCTTACTTGTTCATAGAGAACTTAGAGAACTATATGCTGTTTGTGATTGGGCTAGATCGGCTTCTGGCTATTTGTGCCCCGGTGAGGTACCGGCTATTTCCTACCGTACCCTACATTGCCACCCTCATTGCTCCAAGCTTCATCTACACGTTTGCTTTACTGGTAGGTCCACTCCACTTTCTAAGCTTTTTCTAAGCTCGCTCTTTGTTTAGACCCTCGCTGTTCTAAACCTCGACAACACCACAATCCCAGTCTGCAACCCTCCCCACGCCTATCCTGGCTACCTCCTCGCCGTGTGGAATAGTCTAACCATGGTCCTGTGCACTCTTACCCTTCTTGCGTACTTCGCTACCTATATCATGCTTTATATGATAGCTCCAAACGTGGCTGACTCGACAGCCATGACTCAGATTAGGCAACAAAGGGCCATGTTCCGTACGCTGTCCATAATCGTGGTTAGCTACGCGTGCTCGTCGCTGCTCTCACCTACAATCATCCTCATTATCCGGGAACTTGGCTTTTGTGCAAATGTGGTAGCGGAGGCTGAGACCTATGCGGTGATTCCAGGTAACAAAAAGCCTGAAATTTGAGTCTTAAATTCATGTTTAGGCTTGCTAAGCTACTCCATGAACTATTACGTGTATTTCTGGCGGAGCTCTAAGTATAGAACTGCGTTCAAGAAGCAGCTTTGGCCTTGTTGCTGTCTTAAGAAGCCAAATAATAGCTTATTAAAAGCTTCAGCAAAAGTTTACAACCTTACGAAGAAGAAATGTGCGTTTAGGTCAATTCACGAGGTTGTAAAATAGCATAAATAGCATAAAGATCATGGTTGATGTTCTTACATGCGTACAAGTGCCCGCATCGCTCTTCGAAAGCCACGTCACAGACTCTAACCCCAAAGAAACTGAAGAAAGCCAGTGTTTCTGACTAATTTTACTAAACATTGTTTTATTAAAAGCTGTTGGGGATTGCAGGGATTCGCGTTGGGACCTAAAATTCTGATCCGGACATGACAAGCTAACCACGCGGAAGCGATGTCTAATCCTAACAACCTAAAAGCGCAGTCCTTCACAATGTTTATGAGTTCACTGACATCCTGCAAAAACAATAGGCAATGTTGGACGTTTAGATTCGTTTTTTCGTCCTTATCTGGGAAAACAGACATGCACTTCTTTGCTGGAAACCTAAAAACATCAAAAAAGATGTGTTTATCTATGACCATAAATGGAAATTTCAGCCAGAAGATCGCCATTTTTTTGAGATCTTGAGAGCTTATAAGTTTGCCTCATGCTTAATCTTAACAATTTTTAAGTTTCGTTTCTTCCAGCTGTCAGACAAAAAACGTCCTTTTTGTTTTGAAACCGCGATTGGCTTGTTTTTCATCAAACTCACCAAGTTCCGCAATCTCTAGAACGCACTTTAGTGCACTATTAGGTTCTTAAGTCAATTACAGGAGTAGGCGAGTCAAGATTAGCGACTGTTGAGTTCACTAAGTCAGGAATTTTCGGTTTTAAAGACTTAAAGACTTGTAAAGACGTAAAAAATGACGTCAACAACAATTAGTTCCATAGCTTGAAAACTAGCCGTTTAGGAGAGCTGCCATAATTTGTTTGTGGCCACATGAATTCCATGCTTGTTGATCTCGTAAGGCTCATTAACTTGTTTATAGGCCAGAAGAAGGGTGTTGGTGGTCATGACCGAGCGGCGGTCGACCCTGGGGAACGGTGACCGAGGTAGTTCTGGATGATTCACGTGCTTGAACGCTTAGACTTATGTTAGACACGGACTAGGCTCCCAGTTCTGTGGTTATGACTCGCCATTTCGCTTGCCGGCCACGGCAACTCAAGTTCAGTCTCTTGTTTATGCCATGTAGGTTGAACAGGGAAATAGGTCGCGGTTTTAAAGTCATTTCCTTGTTAGAAATTGCCAAGGTCAACTTGAACTCCATTCCTCACAACTGAGTCGTTTCCAGAGTCCTCAATGAGCTCAACGCCTTCATCCCCCGATGACCCTGTGGTCAGTCACCTATGTATGCAAATCGTGAAAGTCAGTCTCGTTGTGTTTGGCGTCTTTGGAGTTTTCGGCAATTTTCACATCATTTTGGCTACTTATTTGAACAAGTCGCTGAGATCTAAATGTGGTGAGTCGGAGCCTTAAGGGTCTTAAAGCTGAAAGGTCTCTTTAGGGCTTCTCCTAGCAATCAATGCATTCAGCGACTTGTGCTCGCTTCTATTCGAGTTGCTATCGGCTGTTAGGCTTATCACGGATACGGCTTCCATGACCAGAAAACAGTGTTTTTGGTCTATTAGTCCTTACCTGTTTTCGGAGAATGTGGGAGCCGTTATGCTGTTTGTGATTGGGCTGGATCGGCTTCTGGCTATTTGCACTCCTTTCAAGTCAGTCGAGTCATTGCTCCTTCAGAGACCGTATTCAAGACTTGACTTTAGATACCGAGTGATGCCCACCGTTCCCTACATCGCTCTGCTAATCTCTCCCAGCCTGATCTACACGTTCACGTTACTGGTTAGCCAAGTGACCCCCATTTGACCCGATTCCGTTTGCTCCTTTCCAGACCCTAGCAGTTCTAAACCTGGACGACGCCACCGTAGCCGTATGTAACCCTCCCCTAGCTTATCCTGGCTACGTCTCCCAGCTCTGGAACACCTTAACTATGGTCATCTGCGTTCTCACCATACTTCTCTTCATCTTCACCTTCATCATGCTCTACAAGATAGCGCCAAAGATGGCCGACACGGCGGGCATGGTTCAGATCCGATTGCAGAGAATCATGGTCCAGACTCTGTCCATAAACGTGGCTGGCTACGCGTGTTCGTCGCTTCTATCAGCTCTTATCATTCTTATCATTCATAAGCTTGGGTTTAGTCCAAATGTGGTCGCTGAAGTCGAGACTTATGCTGTGATTCCAGGTAAGGACAATTCCAGAACTTTGGTTCTAAGGCTTTTGGCTCTATTTTGGCTCAGTTTAGGTCTGTTAAGCTACTCGATGAACTACTACGTGTACTTCTGGAGGAGCACGGAGTATCGAGAGGCCTTTAAGAAGCAACTGTTTTCTGGCTGTTTGGTCAAGAAGAAACAGGATACTTTGTTTACGGTGTCTCTTAAGTCAAAGAGAATCGATATGGTTAGACGTTTCCAGGGGTAGATGACGCAGAATAGTGGATAAATGGCATTTAAGAGCTCTTTAACCAGTTGACAGCTTGGTCGGCTACTGGATCGGCAACGGGCTTGAGCACCGTTGGCAGGAATCGGCCACTGTTCTTTAGGTTTCACGCGGTCTTGTCACCATGTTGGTCACAAGTACCGTTTAGTGTAGCTCTTAACTAGGAGGTCGCCGAGGTTAAAGTAATCTACTAGCGCCGAGGGAACTCGCGTCGGGCCTCAATGCCCGATCTCGGGTTCGGTGAGAATCGTGATCGGCACTGACCGCTCACACATCTGGTCACAGTTTCTTAAAGCGATGCGCAAGAGTCATAGCTTTGACCTGCATTTAAGCATCCAACTCAGTTCGATTCCCATCTTCCTGACGCGATGGACAACGTGCCTTTCGAGTTCATCTCCAGATTCTTCTGACTCCCTTTCAAGAGAAAAGCCGTGACCGTTTCAGAGCTAAGATTCAGCAATTGTCGTCGGTTTGGGGTCACCAAGATGACCAAAAAGTGCTCTTGTAAGTCACGCTCCACTTCGTCAATGACGACAAGATCTACTTCGATTGTGTGTGCACCGAACACGGTGTCCGTAATCGCTTAACCCGAATTCCCAACTCGCGCCTGTTTGTGTTAACGAATCTGAATGTAATCAGGCATCGAAGATATATGTCTCGTGACTTAGAGCACGATTTGAAGGGTCAAAACTAAACCAACCTGGTAAACCTGCTAAAGCAGACAAAAGCTCCTATTGAGTTTGGCGTCGAGGACAACTTCGAGTTCCTAGCCAGGATGCACAACTTGCTCAAGCTTGTCCGTTACGTGGCCTGTTTCTCGTACCGTTTTTGCCATGTGCGTAAGGCTGGTCAAACGCGGTTGCCACCTTATCTCGAGCCAGCACTAGAAAGAGGCTC